>NQII01008102.1:7699-79411 GCA_002778355.1 Clitarchus hookeri
GGTTTGCGATTTCCTGACTAATTTCAGCAATCACGGCCCGTGTCCTGGATAAATATGTGAAGGTGTGATCAGGCAGACCGCTAAGCTAAGGCATGATCACAACTCGCAACAAAGTGAATTGTTTAAATTTATGGAAAATAAAATTTGCGTTTTCATGCTCCATACAAATTAGAGTACAAAAGTACGAATTGGCATATTTTGTAATATATTTAGGCTCCTAATAATTTCACGTTCTCACTTGACTGACGCACGAATAAAGTAATTAGGACATGACATTGTACACATGGCAAAACATACAAAATGAGAAGAAAAGTAGAGCTTAAGCAGGTCTTTCGAAAGTGCTCAATTTACCGTGGACAAAAGGTAACGGTTGAGAGATGTTGAAGACTTTTTGTCGTTCGTTGTAGTTTTCAATAAGAAAATTTTGTCCAAACGCAAACATTCATAAACTAATATGTTATGCAGTTACGAAACTGCAACTCATCAAATGTTCAATCCTCCTGCACATTTTTAAAGTTATTCTGAAGTTCAGTGATTCCCCAAATCACCTACCTCAGTTCCTATCAAGTGGTGACATTATATTCTGGTCCATTTTACTACCTTGCATAACCAACGTATCAAAAGAAGTCGGAAAACAATATGGCAAAGTGGTCGTTGATGAAGCGCGTTAGAGAAGAAACATGGAGAGTGCGGGTTTGAGTCTCGGATCGACCGTGTATTTTATTTTTAGTAAATATAATTTTGAAAGATTTGTAAAATTTTTCTTATTTACTAATTACGGCTGTTTTTCATAGCACAAATTTTATGTACAGTGTAAATGTATTACTTCAAAGACGCCTGTTTAACTATTGCAACAAATATATAACGTTATCATAGCCATTACTATACAGATCAAACACAAATTGTGTTTGTGGCAAGCTTATTTACAGTCGTTCATATTAAAACCAATTTTTCTTTGCGGTAACAAATCATGCATAGCAGCAAAGTAAGCGGTTTTACAGTTTGTGTGGCGAGGGATTTGAGTTTGAAATTTCCAGGGCCTAAGGTAACCTAATATACCTTGGCTTACGGGAACCGCCAGCTGAGTACCGGCGGCGTCGGTCCACTTGCGACTCGCATCGACTCACACGTGCGCGTTACCGGGTCAGTATGACGTGTTCGAGGCTGTTCGAAGCAATTCCGGGAGGTAGAATTCGGAAAAGGGAGTGGGTGGGTGGTGTCGGTTGATGGGCATCCGACCCCTGGGCGTGCCTCGCACCTGCGGACCGCGGAAAATAACACCTGCGATTTGAATTTCAAATGGAGCAGCGGAGGGTGGAACGGTTCCTCGATGGCCGAGCGGGAGAGCCACGGGCAGAAGTGTTCGGTGTATTATTCATGTNCAGCGGAGGGTGGAACGGTTCCTCGATGGCCGAGCGGGAGAGCCACGGGCAGAAGTGTTCGGTGTATTATTCATGCGGTCTGCGCGTCCTGTTTGTGCTGGATGAGGAGAAAAAAATAATGTGTTGGAGGGAGGGGTTGAAGGGAAGCCCAGACTGCACTGCAGGAGGAAGTGCCCTCATTATTATGTGGCGTCTCACCGCTGTGAGCTTGGCTCTATTTCGCAACCATGTTTCACACAGCTAGGCAGAACTGGTGTCTTTCGTATAGAGACAGCATCACAGAATAGACAAATACACAGAGGTTAAATGACGTGGCAGTTCTTTTGATGTGGACGTACACCATTCTCTGATTGGCTGTGCGAAGTTCTGGGAACGGGTCTTGTGTCTGATTGGCTATTGCGTGCTACGGAAGATCCCCTTATGGGCTGGGCTTCCAGCTGGTGAGTAGGTTACCAGACGCTGAACGACTAAAGGCGTTCGAAAATTTTGCTGACCAGTGATGCCATTTTGCTGGCGTGTGTGGCTGGGGTTCGTAGTATGTATAGGGGGCTTTTTTTTTACAATTGTATTCTTCGGTAATCCGTGACAGCATTAAAAACACTCCTTACTGTCGTGTAGCATTCCCTGGCATCAATTTGAACTCCGTCTTTGTGAAACTACAAAGATTTGGCAGTAACTGGTCACCTTTTTGGAAACAAATTACAGGCCGAGTATTTCCTCGGCTATCACACAACGACTAACGTTAGTTCAGAGAATTATTGATTGAATATTTTATTTGTTTCTTACCACAACGCAACTCCAATTAACAGCACTTAAACTGTGTTAGAAGCAGAATGGTTTGGCCGATTCGGGCACAGGAGTATGATGGTGTGGAAGCAAGGAGCCGACCGGCGGCCATGTTGTAACGTCACCCGACCACGAAATGGGATCTGGGTGACCTTGACTTTGACCTTGCGCCCATATTCTTGACTTTGTGCTCGTGACCTTGGATAACCTTTAATACCAAAAAAATCATAGAATTATCCAAAAAATAGAAACAATTTTTAGAAGCTTCCAAAGATATGTAAAACAATCCAAAAATTATAAATAAAAAAATTAAAATTTAATTTAATTTTCTAATGTTTGGGCACAGAGGTATGGGGGAGTATGAGTTAGGAGCCGACCGGCCGACATGTTCTGACATCATCCGACCACCATATTGGGTGTAGGTGACCTTGAATTTGACTTCACGTCCATGTACTTCCCCGTGCCCGAAGCCCTAAATAATCTGGAACACAAAAACTGGATAATTGCTTTAAAAAATTCAAAAAAAGTAAAAAAAATACTTCCAAGAAGTTATACAAAATTAAAAAAAGATTGAATAAAAAATTTAAAAAATTAATGTGTTTTGCTAAGGGGATGGGGGATAGATGTCAGGAATTTTAAATGTTAAAGTCACTGGGTTCAACGTCAAAGGTGATGGTCAAGGTCACCAACATAGGGGGGAGTCCCGTAACGCCGGACGGCACCTAGTATCGGGCACTCGTACTATCTCGGCAAGTTGCGACGCGTTCGTTTCAAAAACGGGTGAAAGCGACGCGGGGGAGCGTAGCGATACACGGTCGCGGGACGCGGTTTGCCAGTGACGCGCGAGGCCAAGGTGGGAGCGGTCGATTGCTGCTTTTGGCGGGAATACACTGCGTCACATAAGATGCAAGTGAGTGTTACTGCTATGTTTTTTGTGTTTAAATGTTTATGGCAATTATTATTACACGTAGTGTTCCATAAATATTCGAAGTTTGTAAAAGATTTTGTTGATTTCCAAACAAGTTCTGGTAAAAACATGTAATTTTGGGGATTCTTTGTCTCTTGGTACCGGACACAAAGTCGTCCCTTAACGCCANAAGTTCTGGTAAAAACATGTAATTTTGGGGATTCTTTGTCTCTTGGTACCGGACACAAAGTCGTCCCTTAACGCCGGACACTAAACAGGTTGTTTTTTTCTCGCAATTATATATATTTTTTATAATAATGGTTGTACATTGTTTTCGAGGATAGAATAACGCAGATAAGTCGAAATGGAAGAGACGAAAAAGAAAGGAAAACGGGACCAACAAAGTTTGCAAACTGCGATCGAAAAGGTTTTGTTCAAAGAAATGAGTTTGAGAGAAGCTTCTTTGAGCTAAAACGTTCCAAAAACCACTATACATGATAAAACATCGTTATTGAACTGTGGACCAGAAGTAACGTTGCAACCAAATATCGGTAGATTCACTAACACCTTCCCACCCGAGTACGCAGAAGTTTTAGTGGAACACGTAAAAGATTTGTAAAATAGATGTCTGCCGCTGATGAGAAAGGAGTTTATGAAGTTATCTTTTGACTTGGCTGAAGCTTTAAAGGTTCCACATCGATTTAATAAAGGGAAAGGTGCTGATGGTAATCATTTTTAACAACGATTTCATGCAGAGACATCCTGACATATCGCTGAGAGCACCAACAATCAAAAGTCCCAAGCCATCGACTAGCTTTGATCCAGATGTTGTCCACATTGTTCATAGTTTGTCACCATTGCCAGATGCTGCCAAAAAACGATCAGTTGCTCGGAAGAGAAAATATGAAAAAAAGTGAAATTCTAACTTCATCACCATACAAAATTGCTGTTGAAGAAAAAGAGACTGAAAAGAACGTTAAGGACAAAACGAAAGGAATGGGAAATAAGTATAGAACAGATCTACAAGAGAAGGGGAAAGAATCTAAAGGTTTAATGGCCAAAGGAAAAAGTGAAGATAAAGCAAAGAACAAGGAACCGTTAATTCAAGTATCTGACAGAGGAACTACTTNACTCAAATATCTGACATAGGAACTACTTGCGTTGTGTGCTTAGAGGACCACGACGAAGACTGGATACAGTGCTCCAGCTGCCGTGGGTGGGCTCATGAAGCATGTGCAGACATCCCAGAATGTTCAGATGCCTACATATGCCATCGATGCACGATGTTTTGAAGATGTCCGGCGCTGGGGGCTCTAAGTTAAGTCCGTCCGGTACTAGGTGCCACTTGCAGTGATTGCAACTTATTTGACCAAAGTGTTATTTAAGTTTTTAAGTTTGTTTATGCAGAAGTTGAATTTTTGTTAACTTATTTTGATTTTAATCTTTGTTGACGTAGTAAAGTCACAAATAAAGGTAATTTCTCGAAGCAGGTTTATTTTTAATTGTCTGATAACCTTAGGCATCCGCTACTAGGGGACTTCCCCCTTACACATGGTGGACAAAGAGATCTGCAGCCTACAATAATGAGGGAACTATGGCCTATACATTCGTCTTTCAGCATACCATAAAATCTGTTCGTATGAAATATAAACTTGCNATAATGAGGGAACTATGGCCTATACATTCGTCTTTCAGCATACCATAAAATCTGTTCGTATGAAATATAAACTTGCTAAACTGACACGTGAACTAGACGAGGTTCGAAAAAAATAATACATCAGCCTTGTCTGCTAAGACGAATACCGCCAATGATTGTAGAGTGGAGAGATTTAGGCGACTATTAACAACAAGGTCTTGAGAGCCAATGAGGGTGAAATGAGGTGAGAATGGAGCAGCACCGGAATTCTAGGACTGGGGAAACGTGAGATCCCCGAGAAAATTCACCGACCAGCGGCATGATTACCGCCAAGTGATGCTTCAATTCTCTAGAAAAGGAAGTGCAAGGCTCTTGAGACTTAACGCAACTCCGGTGATAGTCAGTATTATCTTCGGTGCTCTCCTCAGCCATCAATACTTCGATAAATCACAATCCTCCGCAATCTTCCGCAATCTTCAACAATCCTCACCAGTACTGAGCAATCCTTAGATCAATCCCAATTCCTTGACCGATCCTTCGATCAATCGATCAGTTTGTCGTCTGCCCCTTTCAAGTGGGATTTCTGTCCCCTTAGTCGAGCATGTTTTAGGACGTTCCAGACAGACTGGGTCGTGCTAAGTGTTTGGCTCATGGTCCGGGTGATTGAGATCCAATCATCTGAGTGGTACAAATGCATGTTAATGGAGGATTTTTTTCAGATTGGTAGGGGTCCATACATGTTGGTAAAAAATCATAGTCCTTATAGACTAGCGTATTTCAGATAATACTTATAGCCCCATTGCTTAAAGTTTTTCTCTNGGTAAAAAATCATAGTCCTTATAGACTAGCGTATTTCAGATAATACTTATAGCCCCATTGCTTAAAGTTTTTCTCTTTGGGTAAGACCGCAATTCGTGTTCCGGTAGCAAATTTTTATATAAACGGCTCTGGATATGCAATTTTCTTTCTTAGGTTTCTTTTTGTGATTACTTTTTTGAGGTTTCTTTCAGATTTTTTTTTTTTTAATTTTTTTCTTTAGGTTTGCATTTTTAGTTTTTTTCTTAGGTTTCATTTTGAGGTTTCTTTTTAAAGAAGTTTCGTTTTTTAGGTTTCATTTTGAGGTTTCATTTTGACGTGTCATTTTCAGGTTTTTTCAGGTTTATTTTAGAAGTTTTTGCGAAGAGTTTGGCAACGAGATTCGTGTAAGGCGGCTTTTTCTTAGATTGATCGTCATCGTCTGTAGGTACAGATAAATGATCTTGAGTGTTGTTCTAAATAGTTTGGCAACAACTCAAGGCATTCTTCCATTCGGAATTTAATTGGACGTTAGAAATTGTTTACAATAACTATACAAAAATAACAACCAAACCACAAAAGTAATGAAAAACCCCCGACAGAACGGAAACAAAAAAACTAGAAAAATAAACATATATTGACATACAATGTGTACAAATAGCGAATTTTTATACCAGAATTGCGTAGAGACAAATAAACTGTGGAGAAAATATATAAGCTATTTTGTATAACGGCCAACAGTTTAGTCGCAGCGGCCCCATGAATATAGTGTATGATATTGCAGATATGATGGTAATCCTTCATGCTGTGATTACTACATTCGATGAGGAGATGGTGAGAAATGTACAAGGTAATATTTGCAGATTTCGGCTACCCGTCTAACGAAGTATACATGTTGATCCATATTGTGGAAGGCTAGTTCCCCTCTTATACTTGTACTGTAGATTGGTGTGTACTAATGTTTACTATCAGTATGTGATATATCACATGGGGAACATCACACTACTGTGTGGCTGGTACGGTGCCCCACACGGGTACGGTGCCCCACACGCAATAG
This sequence comes from Clitarchus hookeri, assembly GCA_002778355.1. Taxonomy (NCBI): domain Eukaryota; kingdom Metazoa; phylum Arthropoda; class Insecta; order Phasmatodea; family Phasmatidae; genus Clitarchus; species Clitarchus hookeri. The sequence goes on from NQII01008102.1 coordinate 14,263, forward strand.
TATGTATGCTAGATTCATGGGACTACTGAAACCAAACGACTGGCCATAATATAAAATTAATTTTCTTCTCAGTTTTCACTTCTCTAAGTAACCCCGACGTTACAATCCACCATAATTTTTATGAATTTGGAATAAATTATCCAGTCTAACAAAAAACGGCCTGAAACAACAAAGTCAACAAAACTAGAAGCAAGACATAAAAAATCGAAACTTGGGAGAAAAAAAAATGCAAACGAAAATTACAGACATTAGAAATAGAAATAACGAATAACATTGCAGTTAGAAACAACTCACAAAAATTCAAATTGTAGAAAAATAAGAACAGAAAAAAAAAATCACAACACTTACGAAAGGAGACTGAAGAAATCAGATTTTATCGCTTGAAGAAATATTTCATCAGTCAACAAAATACTGGAATTATGCTAATCTGGCGACAGCTGTGAAAAAGGAGAAAAGCTTCCATAAACAGCAAATTATCTCATCTCACTGACCACATTTGCCTCTAACTATACCAAAAGTCGAGACACTAAATACGGATATGGTTTCCGTTGAGAGATCCAATATGGTACTATGGGTATTTTCAAGTTCCAGATATCTACCAAAAGTAGTTATCCACATCTATTCCGGCTGCAATGGCGTAAATTCAGGCTTAAGCATCGGCAACATTGCAAAAATAAATGCCGCTATTGCAGTAAAATCTTCACGAAAACCATAACATTCGAGGACACAAAAAACATGAAAAACATGGGTGTCCGACGGGTCTAGACCGACTTTCGTATGTTATTACAGCTATATTGATATTTTACCTCTTTTAAATTGTATCTAAACGAAAATTCCCGAAGATGTTACCAGTGGACAGGCACCAATAGGCCTATATCTAAAAACTAATTATTACCTAACGTATTTCTCTCTTGGCTATAACTGGTTTATTGCAGTCAATGTAGAGACAAATGAAGAACGCTGCATACATTTGCTTGTCACGCCTCCTAAGACAGAGGGGCCACGGTGGCCGAGTGGTTAGCCTGCTCGCCTCCCACCAAGGCGAACCGGGTTCAATCCCCGGCCGGTCACTCCCGGATTTTCGCTGGTCGGCGGGTTTTCTCGGGAATCTCCCGTNGGCGAACCGGGTTCAATCCCCGGCCGGTCACTCCCGGATTTTCGCTGGTCGGCGGGTTTTCTCGGGAATCTCCCGTTTCCCCCACCCTTTCATTCCGGCGCTGCTCCATACTTACCTCAATCACCCTCATCGGCTCTCAATACCTCGCTGTTAAGAGCCGCCCAGATATCATCACCCACTCACCTAAGACGAACTCTGGTTAGTACTCCTGGTACAAAAAAGTAAACAATTAATTCATCTGATCCAACGCGAATTATCCCCATTCATCAATTCAAGAAAGTAGGGTACATTACAAATTATTAAATTAATTTTTCCATATATATCAGCCAAATTAATATCATTGTTACCACAGATTCTCTTTCCCACTATATAAGATTAGTTTAAACAATCGGGGAATTTAGGAGCTGTTGAAGGAACTGACGTTATTTCTCTCCCTTCTCTAAATAAAAGAGAATTTGGTAAGTACATGAGGCAGGTAGCAAAGATCATTTAAATGTGCCGCCACTACAACTAATGCAAAGCAGAACAAAACAATTGAAAACATTCGAATTTCATCAATTGTTTGTGTTTTTAATTTGGAAGCATACGTGATACATTTAGAATTATGACCGTAAAATTCAGACCTATCATTGTTACAGAAAAGCTTCTCAGCTGATGATAATAGATTCACTCCTTTTATGAAATATTTTTTTTAAGTCAATAAGTCACGAGTCATTGGATACGACAGAAATGAAACACAACATTCTATGCGCTCAAGATCTTTTTGGTAGGATCACATTTGATCACCCNCATTGGATACGACAGAAATGAAACACAACATTCTATGCGCTCAAGATCTTTTTGGTAGGATCACATTTGATCACCCCGGTTCTTGTTCAAATGGATTTTCAAAATTTTACTCTTCAAATAATTAAAAAATTGTGGAATATTTGCTGTAACTTTTATTGGTATGAAAAATTTACTGTCAAATTATGAACTTTTCACACAGCTGGTGAAAAATCTATTCACCTCATGCGTATTCATTTGAATAGTTAAAGTACAACACTGAAATATTTGTAACCCTGATTATGACAAAGCAATTATTGCCTATTGTACACACATTCATATATTGGACCAATTTTGTTAAAATGTGCTTTGTTACGATGAAATCTTATGGAATAGTTCTCCATACATATTTGGACACAGTAAGTGTTAAAAACAAAATTGTAAAAAATCATGCAAGAAATCGTGAGTTAGGTGTATGCCCTACGCTGCGAACATGACAAGTTAAAGTAGTGAAAAAAAGTCTTATCTATTATTTATATCGAGCAATGAACACATTCAAATTCCATTATTACACGAAGTAGTTTCCTAAAGTGGCGAACACAAGGCTCACTACAAGACATAATGTACATGCCTTAAAACAGCTTTTACTTCAGTGTGCAAACGTGTGTATGAATCATGCATCTTTACATGTAATGTGTCTTGTCTAGTTCTTGACGCATTCTGTTTGCTGGTTTTACTCTCGTCACGTATCATTACACAAAAAAAATAGATTTTTAGCCCTTCCACTTTAGAACGTTGGCTTAATGTTGACAAGCTGGAACGTGTTTTAAAGGAAACCATATCCAAACAACAGCACACATATCAGTGCCTTTCCCAAGATTGNATTGGATACGACAGAAATGAAACACAACATTCTATGCGCTCAAGATCTTTTTGGTAGGATCACATTTGATCACCCTGGTTCTTGTTCAAATGGATTTTCCAAATTTTACTCTTCAAATAATTAAAAAATTGTGGAATATTTGCTGTAACTTTTATTGGTATGAAAAATTTACTGTCAAATTATGAACTTTTCACACAGCTGGTGAAAAATCTATTCACCTCATGTGTATTCATTTGAATAGTTACAGTACAACACTGAAATATTTGTAACCCTGATTATGACAAAGCAATTATTGCCTATTGCANGAAAAATCTATTCACCTCATGTGTATTCATTTGAATAGTTACAGTACAACACTGAAATATTTGTAACCCTGATTATGACAAAGCAATTATTGCCTATTGCACACACATTCATATATTGGACCAATTTTGTTAAAATGTGCTTTGTTACGATGAAATCTTATGGAATAGTTCTCCATACATATTTGGACACAGTAAGTGTTAAAAACAAAATTGTAAAAAATCATGCAAGAAATCGTGAGTTAGGTGTATGCCCTACGCTGCGAACATGACAAGTTAAAGTAGTGAAAAAAGTCTTATCTATTATTTATATCGAGCAATGAACACATTCAAATTCCATTATTACACGAAGTAGTTTCCTAAAGTGGCGAACACAAGGCTCAATAGAAGACATAATGTACATGCCTTAAAACAGCTTTTACTTCAGTGTGCAAACGTGTGTATGAATAATGCATCTTTACATGTAATGTGTCTTATCTAGTTCTTGACGCATTCTGTTTGCTGGTTTTACTCTCGTCACGTATCATTACACAAAAAAAATAGATTTTTAGCCCTTCCACTGTAGACCGTTGGCTTAATATTGACAAGCTGGAACGTGTTTTAAAGGAAACCATATCCAAACAACAGCACACATATCAGTGCCTTTCCCAAGATTGNTTGACAAGCTGGAACGTGTTTTAAAGGAAACCATATCCAAACAACAGCACACATATCAGTGCCTTTCCCAAGATTGCAGTTCAGAGCTCTACGCAGTGAAAGTTGACACTTGGCGAGTTTCGCACCTGAGGTCGTCATCACGTTTCATGAATTGCCAAGCAGTAATAATTGAATAAATAATCAGTTAAAAGCACGTGATTCAACAAGATACACTGGCCGTGACGCTAATAAAACTCTAATACAACGATTAGTTTTTTAGTTGTAAATGTTGTAGACACGTAATGTTTTGGCCAGAATTGTACCCGTATTGGATAATATCTCGCTTTCTTTTAGCAACGAATGAACTCCTTGCTTACTATTAGGTTTTTCTGATTTCAGCCCCAACACCAAGGACTTACACAAATAAGTCCAGTCAGCTATCATAGAAGACGTTAGTAGCACTGGAATCTGAGAAATAATTTTTAATGCCGACTATGAAGTGTGAAGTGAACAACATATCTGACTAGGACCGGAGAAATAGATAGAATGAGTTAAAAAAAACTCTTGTCCCTGAAAAAAAAAATACGTGTAACAACGGACGTGGTCTGAACAACGGTGGGAACAACTCGCGATGTTCAAGAGGAGGTCACAGTAACAGCCTGAGTGCTCGTGTTCGCGGCACTACAGAGCTAGTGTGATAACGGCACTTTGTTGAACATCCTGCACACTTCCATGCTCCAGATGGTTGTTCAGATCACAAACGGCGTCACACCCAAGCAGTTTTCCCGTGGTAAATTACGAGCACGTTTCGAATTGTAGCGCTTCAGGAGGTGTANAACGGCGTCACACCCAAGCAGTTTTCCCGTGGTAAATTACGAGCACGTTTCGAATTGTAGCGCTTCAGGAGGTGTATTCAAGGGAGGATCATATGGAGTACGTGTCCGCCCCCTTTTCCTCCTTCAAAGTTGCAAAACAGTAGCAATTCACATAAAACAAACCAATACCAAACATTCCAACATATATGATAAAACTTAATTTCTACTCCTTAACTGTTAAAAATTNCCAATACCAAACATTCCAACATATATGATAAAACTTAATTTCTACTCCTTAACTGTTAAAAATTTAGTTTTAATACGAATATTTACAACCGTTTGTCACTGGGGGTAAATAGGTACTTGAAATTGCTGAAATGGCGTCATAAATGGCGCCGTTGCAGCGCTCAAAATTCGCTTCACTCCGTTCTATGGCGCGCGTCTCAAACAGAGCCCGACCCTCATCCCAGACTCTCAGATTTTTAGCAATTTTCCATGTCCAACGTTACGAAATGGAGAATAAAAAAAAACTCCCCTTACACGTCGGCGTCTTGTCTTCAGAGTTTGCACACTCCCTTATCTTCCTCTCCGATGCAGAAACCGCCCTCTCTCATTGAAACTTAACTGCTTTGTGCNAGAGTTTGCACACTCCCTTATCTTCCTCTCCGATGCAGAAACCGCCCTCTCTCATTGAAACTTAACTGCTTTGTGCCTTCTAATAACGGACATGCTTCCAAGGAGCTGGGGTAGGGGTGTTTGTGCGAGGGGGATGGAGGGGGGTTGCGAACTTTCCTGCGCCCTCGTGTTTGCCGTCAGGCTACAGCCGCACGGTCCGGGCCACGCCAAGACCGCTGTGCACCGGCCCGGAAGTGGTAAATAAACACGGGGCGGAAGGCGCGGACACAGGGAAGAGGGCGGAGAAGCACCGACTACAGCGCGCCGCAATTCGCTAATTACAACTGGCCCCGATACGGCGGTGGAGCTCCCGTTTTCCGCGCACCAGCTTTACGGCGCCGCCGTGGCGTGCGAACGTAGCCGGCGGCAAGCTAATTTCACCCATACCGTGACGGTAAGTTCACGGACAGTTCACATGCTGAACGGGAGGAGGGTACATTATTTAAACTTAACGTGAGAGGGCAAAGCGTTAAAAATAAAGGAGGCCATCTCGGAGACGGTATAAGTAGGGGCAGTGACATTTCGCGAAAAGATTTCGAGACGAGACACAGTCCAAAGCACTGTAGGGTCGTCCAGCTTCTTTGATTGGCTAACAAATGTTCTGGCCCGTGTCAACAGCTTGCGCACGAATCACGAAGGTTAATTAATTCCCATTATAACACCAATAACACGAAGCACATTGTTTACCATTGATCACGAGGCAGTGGCGTGTGGTGAATTGTTGCAAGGTAAGCTGTGGTTAGCTGTGTGCTATACCCTGTTGCTTGCTAGTTTACACTTCCACCACTAAAACACAGCTCGGCAGCTGACGCCACAGGACGCGTGTAATAGGCTCCTTGCTGCTCGCTTGTGAGTGGTCGGAATGCATGCAGTTTCCTTANCCCTTGCTGCTCGCATGTGAGTGGTCGGAATGCATGCAGTTTCCCTGGGCTGCACGGTGGTTACTGGTTCCTGCTGCGTGCACCGAGAACGCGCAGCAGTGAGCCAGCACCAGCTTACCTTGCAACACTTCACCGCAAGCCAGACACCAGAATATTCTGCGTTATATNTCCTTGCTGCTCGCTTGTGAGTGGTCGGAATGCATGCAGTTTCCTTAGGCTGCACGGTGGTTACTGGCTCCTGCTGCGTACACCGAGGAGGCGCAGCAGTGAGCCAGCACCAGCTTACCTTGCAACACTTCACCGCAAGCCAGACACCAGAATATTCTGCGTTATATTAAGTTTGCACGTTAGACTTCACAGTGCTCTGTATACTCGAGTCAGTGTAGTATGTTAAGTGATTTCTGCCACAGTTTTTCTCACCTGGTAGCACATAAACTACCACCTCATCGTTATTTATTTATTACTGGCTGAGAGTCTTCCAGCTTGTGTATAATAAATCGGGGCTCAATGGCAAAATACATGGCAGCGTACAAGTATTACAAGTTTCTTCTGTCTAAAATATAATTATACGAATTCTACAGGCCCCTAGTTATGAGTGATACACGTGGAATTACAGAAATAAAACTATTAGCTAGTTTCATCACCTGGAATTACTGCTTCTCCTAAGGATGAAGGGATATTAAGCATGCATGTTAAACGCGTTCTTTATATTCTACAGAATTTTAAATGTTGAGCAGAAAGAGAAAATGAAGACAGAACAAGCTTACTAATATTTTCCATTATTTATATACAAGGATAAAAAGTTCCACGAATTTATTTGAGTGAATGCTCATGTTAAAATACATATATATTGGTATCACTGTTTCCTATTTTATTATACTCTTAAACGCTCTCAGCCGCTCTTCATCAAGAATAAAACTACAAGAAAACGAATGACCATATCATGTGTTACTTGGTAATGGGTATAAATGGTTACTCTTGCTGACTCGAGTATATGCAGAAGGCAGTGGTGTCTTAGTTATGGAATGTAAACTATTTTCCTCGTTCTGTTTGTAAGAAATAATTTTCTAACCGTTGTGTATTATTGTGTTGTTATTTATATAGTTTTCAGTGTAGTGGAGTAAAGTATTCTAACGCGGAATAAGTCCAAGTAGCAAACATTTTAGCAATTTTTTTAATTTGTGGATACAATTTTCGGAATATCTGTGACTGGGAACAACTTGCACTAGCTTACATTCTGCATCAAAACACGCACGCATTTAAATTAAAATACGTCACATTTCACCCCTAAGAAAATTCTACCCCGCAAGTAAAAAAAAACCGAGAGACACGCTTGGAGACACAGGAAAATAACAGAATTACATCCTGACATTCTAGCAAAGGTAGCCAGCTGTTATAAATATTGTAGTGAATTCCTGCTTTCGAGTGAGCAGCGAGGTGTTATAATCATAGAAACTTTATACACTGAACGGAAAAAAAATTGGCCAGGAAGTAATTTTTCAGTTGAGTTTTTTCTTGGTGAATGCGCGAACACTTTAAGTTTGATTATTCATGGCATGCATGTGTTTACTCTAGTTTTCAAACATATGAAATAACCAACGCGTTTGTTATATGGTCTGGGTATTTAAAAGATTCATAGTGATAATTATAAAACCACATGCAATATACACTTCAAAAACATATAGTGCGTACCTGTAACTGACATGCGTTCAAAAGAAATCGTGAATTTTACAGTAGGTATCTGCAAATCACTTGTTATGATGCTCGTAAACTCGACTGTAATTGCAGGAGACGAGAGGAAGTATTGAGGGAGTGGCGAGGTCACCATTATCTCGAGCATCAGACGGCACGTACACAATAAAAACTCTTTATTTGCTGCATCATATGTTTTGTTGCTACAGAAAACCATTGTTAAACATGGACCACTGAAAAGTAGATTTGCCACAAACCAAATGTTTGTTTTATCTATACATCAACGGCAATGATAACCTTGTTATTGTTGTTGCAACAGTTCAGTAGCACCCTTTGCGATAAATTCAGTTACCTTTGTATTTGGAATGTTAAAATCATTATTTCAGTTATGAAAGCAATTTGTTATTTGTTATTTAGTAAAGTAGAGTTTAGAAAGGGTCGTTAGGGCACTAAAAAATCTAATGAACGAAACAAAAGTTTTAATAACCCTTAACACTTTCCTTTGGTTTACAACACTTATTTTTTATTTATTTATGTTTTTTAATCTAAGTTATTTTTTAAATCTAGGTTACTTTATGCAATGGCGTGTGTCCATAATTGTTCAAACAACATATATTTACTTTAAACAAAACAAGCTCAAAGAAATATATTTTCTTCGCTGTAAACAAAATTAACATTGTCATGAAAATGTATAAAGAAGTAATTTAATAACAACAAACCTAAGTTTCTTTACTATGCCCTTTGAATTAAATCAATATTTTATTAGTGTATAAAAACAGCCTCAAAGAAATTCTGTTCTTTGCGGTACAGAAAGCTTTGAACGTATTTTTTTACAGTGTAGTTCTTTCATGCAGACATGATTGAATGCAGGCTACANTGTAGTTCTTTCATGCAGACATGATTGAATGCAGGCTACAGTTAGAAGCACAGAATAAGCAAGCAGAAGTGAAACGAAAAAGCAACTCCCGTGAGGTGCTGATTGCCTGCCCCTATAATCAAGGGACAATATTTTNATTAGTGTATAAAAACAGCCTCAAAGAAATTCTGTTCTTTGCGGTACAGAAAGCTTTGAACGTATTTTTTTACAGAGTAGTTCTTTCATGCAGACATGATTGAATGCAGGCTACAGTTAGAAGCACAGAATAATCAAGCAGAAGTGAAACGAAAAAGCAACTCCCGTGAGGTGCTGATTGCCTGCCCCTATAATCAAGGGACAATATTTTNCAAGCAGAAGTGAAACGAAAAAGCAACTCCCGTGAGGTGCTGATTGCCTGCCCCTATAATCAAGGGACAATATTTTCTGATTGGCTAACCTCCGATACAGAAGCCCCCTTGTTGGTCTGGCTTACGTGTCGCGAGTTTGTCTTCCGGCACCGATTGGTAAGTGGGGAGTATTTTTAAATACTGTGCAGATAAGTTCGCATTATATAAAGGAATGTCTGGGAAACTCGTAGTTAAGTAAAATAAAATAGAACTGCAGGCAAAAATATTTTATTTTCCTAAAATTGTTAATTTTCACTCACCCTTTCAGAAATTTTCAATAATTTTATCAGGAATTCCTATTTTCTCTCAATTGTATTAAACAAACGAAACTCAAAAATTAAATTGAATCAAAAAACAATAATCTAAACAAAAATAGCTTATTCTTACCAAAAACTTGACGTGAATAAAGATTTATTAAATTTAATGAACACAAAGCAATGTTTTGGTGGCAAAACTATTTTATATAATGTTACTATTTGAAAGAAAAAAGAACAAATTGAATACAGATGTAAAAAAATGTTTTAAATACATTCATGGAAATTATATTCAATGCCGCATTTTGAACGTTTAATTTTTTGCATACTTCGTATTTATTACAATTGAACTTAGATTTTAATCTGATTCGAAATTTCTCAGGCAACAAAATTTAACATTAGCGCCCAAAACACTACAATTTTTAAAATATCGATTGCATCAAGATTTCAAAAAATTTATGTTTTATAATTTTGTATATTTCCACCACTTCTAGACTTTATAAACTCATAAGTGAACCATTTTTACTTATTTTGGGCAGAAAAAATTGCACAAAATGTGGTTAAATATAAAATGTAAAAATCCCTGCCTTATATAACATTTTAAGTAGTGCTAACAAATAGTAACATTATCAACTGATGTCACAAAGTTTAAAATGGTGAAACAATATACATAATACCTAAAATAGAGTTTAAAGCAAAAAGAATTATCTTAAATTATATAAAAACCTGATATATTTCTAATGCCAACTATTTCTTTTACAGATAACTGCAGAAAATAATAAAAAATAGAGTTTAAAGAAGTTGACAATTCTTATTTTCACTACTTTTCATGAACAGTAAAATTTACATAACGTAGCACCTTCTCCTGTGCTGTATTCTAGACGTAAGCTCAAGTTTGAGTTAGGTGATGCTATATGGTTATTTAGAAAGTTGGTTGGTACGAATGGAGATATTCGTTTGTTTGGACATGTATGTAGTTTACATATATATATATGTGTGTGTGAATACGTGTATATATAAATACACGCGCGCACCTCATAAAGTACAATGAAAGCTGTTTTGTTTCAGATTAATTACTGATTTGAAAAGCAGACACAAAAAACTATTTAACTATTATTGATATTGGATGGAGGGGAGTGGAGAAATTTGGACGGCTCTTAACATCAAGGTCTTGAGAGCCGATAAGGGTGAAGTGATGTGAGTATGGAACAGTGCCGGAATGCAAGGGTGGGAGAAACGGGATATCCAGAGAAAACCCGCCAACCAGCGGCATCATCCGGCACGATTCCCACATGCGAAGATCCACGAGCCACTCCGCCGGGAATCGAGCCCGGTTCGCCTAGGTGGGAGGCGAGTAGTCTAATCGCTACACCCCCGCGGTTCCTTGATATTGGGAAATTTAAAATCGCTGTAACAAAAAAAAATGGTGTCATATGCCAACAGTAATATATATATATAAGGTGGTTCGCTATTCTGAAGGTGATAAAATGTCACAACGATACGCGAGTTTATTTGAAAGGAACCTATTTTATGGTTTTCTTTAAACTGTATTTTTTTTTAATACAGCAAGACTATTCATGGGCTGGATCTATACGAAATTGTAGGAGAGGCAGGTGACAATCTTCTGGCACTTTCCGTTTGCATGCCGAAATAAAGATAGATTACTCTGCGAAACAGTTGCTAGTGGAATGTAATTAGTCTCACTACTACAGGTGAATATATAGAACATTATTCTGAGAGTTTTCAGCTCATTGAGTTATTGTTAATGTCGAAGTTCTGATGAGACACACTCTCGAATTAAAGTTAATATTCTTTATTAGACATGTAAATTGTAATGTCTGGAAATTTATTGCATTATTATTATTGTTTGCTTCGTCAGAATTAAGATTATGGACAACAATTTCAATGAGAGGGTAATGGTTGTTTTGATAAACTGCAATGTTATGAACATAGGTTTTTTATTTGCATAAGTAATTTTGTTTCGAATGTAAGATAGGTCATTTCTGTTGTTTTTAAGTACCGAGTAATTTTTTATGTGAAGTATTTAACAAGATGTTTATCTTTTTTAAAGAAGTTGACTACATTTCGTTAAGTTGCTATGGCAACCAACAGCCTGTGACACCATAGACTAAAGATGAGGTAGACTGATGTCGCTGGCTGCGCACGCACAACCAATCTCCGTGTCCCAACATTTAACTGCTTTTCTGCCAACACGTCTGGCTAACACGACATGGTTTGGATTTTAGGTTAGAAAACTGATTTGCAAACAAGTGCGCACAGATGTTTGTGTACTTTCTTTAAGCAATTTGTAATGCAGTTTGATTAAATAAAAACTGGTAAATATGTTTAGTTCACATAAATGTGCTAGTCATTTAGAAATTAATATATATAAACAAACACGTTCATCGCTGTTGATCATGTGACTTTGACAGTAGTGTTCCTAAAGGGTAGGTCAATGTTGGGTACATGCATAGAAGACCAATAATCGGTCTACCTCATCTTTAGTCTATTGGTAAAATTAATTCTGGTGCGCGCTACACGGTTTTTCGAATTTAATTATAATAATTTGTTTACGTTTTGGAATATTATAGCCGAGAAGACAAGCCATATTGAATTTTTCGACGTAGGACCAGGGGGGCTAGATTTGGTCTCCCCGGTAGGAATTTTATATAATTCTTTAATTATTTCACGGCTCCGGCATTGAACACAGGCCACCCGATATGGCAGAAGACGTGCTGTGTAATTTGAAAAGATGGTCTGTACGGGCTACAGCCGCACATTTGCTTTATTTTAGTTATTAGAGATTCGCCGCCCGAATAAGTCTTTTAGTGCCAATGGATTTATAAGTCAGTTAAGGCCCTTTAAACTTATTTAGGGAAGACTGCAAGTAAAGAAGAGGACATCAAAAAAATTATATTTAATATTTTTCCTGGATTCTTCTGAAGTTTTTTTCTTTACGGAGTTCATAAATCTACACCAGAGATACGATTTATGCCAGATAAGTGAGAAAACAAATTGAGCAGTATGGGGTATTTTTATTTGCGTATTTGCACATTTAATTTGAACTCACATATTTTTTAACACTTAAGTCCTGAGACAGTTTTTTTTCTGCTTTACCAGTTTAATTGCTTTGCCAAACTTACAACATTAACTTAATCAATCCAATTTACATAATTTTTGAGCAAGCTAAATTAGAGTTGCCAGCTAACTGAAAAACTCGTAAAGTATTCGTTTGAAATATTGCTATCTGGAACTTAATTGGGTTTTGAGAAATCATTATTTGTAATTGTACATTATCAGTTAACTACCTCTGAAATATAATTTTCTCAATTAAATATTACTCAAGTCTTCTCTGGTCTTCTTATTATTTCTGTTAGGCGTAGAGTAGTTTTAGTAAGATTTTATTTTGTGAGTTGTATTATGTCCATGTTTTCCAGTTGTCAGCAATTTATTCAAAAGGGCGAGTTTGGGTTCCTACCAGTATCACACGATACATCAATTTATATGTTGTGTATTATGTTAGGTATTAAGAAGTCGGGCAATACATTCATTCACCAGCGCATCACAAAATGGCTGCCAAAATAAAAAGGAAAACATATCTGAAAAGTAATATGGACCTAGTATAATCTGAATGCACTATATCTAAGAAATGTTTACTCATTTGCAAGAAATCTTCATATGCTGCTCAAACTCTTTTATAGCAGTTCATAGAAATATGTATGCGTTTCAGTTCATAATTGTTTAAGTAGCCTACATGAAAAAAAATTATGATAAATACTTCAAATTATTCTACTTAATTACTTTTTAAAGAGCTGTGTAATTACGAGAAATTTGAAAATACACATATATAATCCGATGCAGGTCTTACAAGAGTGATATCTCAGCCAATCTAACCATGCAAATTAAAATCTCGATAGCTCTATAATATAAGCTGCCTTCTCTGTTTCAAAGACGTCTTCAGTATTTTATTTATGTACTTCACTTATAGCTAAATAATTATTTATTTTCTTTCTTGGAATAATAAGGCACGCCGCATTTTAGCTATCCTTCTTCGCTCGCCCTTAATTGAAAATAAGTGTACGCCTTTTTTGTCGCAAAATATTCATAACATAAATTAAATTGTTTTCCATCATCAAGCGTTCTTAGAATAGCCAAGAATAATATCATTTGCATTTGTTCTTAAAATTCGTGCTTTAAAATGATTTGATTTTTCAAAACCTGCTGCTATTACATTTACAAAAAATACAGGCAATGTGTCAAAATGTTGATCTAGCCAATAAAAGAGCGATAGAATTTATATAAAAAAGTTTTCATTTCATTGGACAGACACAATTATTTTATAACTCACAACTGCTATCCACAGAAGGGAAAATTTAATTTATTACTTGAATTCGCAGGCAGTTTGAATAAACGTGGGTCCTAGGTGGTTACAAACTTAAGCTCATCGTTCTTAATAATACGGACGTGAAACCGTCGCTTATACCGCGAACTCCAGCAGCACACGCCAGCAAAATGGCGGCACCGGTCGACAACATACCGGAGCAGCGTTTACCAATCAACGCCTGGTGTCTTACTTGGTAGCAGGCATCCCAGCCAATAGAGGACCTTTCGCAGCATGCTATAGCCAATCAGTCACAAGGCCGCTCTCAGAGCTTCGCGTAGTCAATCAGCGAATGGGTACGACCACACAAACCAAACTGCAACACCATACTATCTCTGTCTATTTGTATACTCTGTGCGGGGGAGTCTTTCTGGCTTCGGAAGATACTCCCATATATATGGGGCCAGGATGGTAAGATCATGGCGGCTGCGGTGNGGGGAGTCTTTCTGGCTTCGGAAGATACTCCCATATATATGGGGCCAGGATGGTAAGATCATGGCGGCTGCGGTGGCGGAAGCCATTGATAAGGCAGAGGTAAGGGAAGCAAGGGAGACCAAGGAGAGCAGTGAGGGCGACACTGACTNGTGGCGGAAGCCATTGATAAGGCAGAGGTAAGGGAAGCAAGGGAGACCAAGGAGAGCAGTGAGGGCGACACTGACTCCCCAACGGTATCCGAGGCCAAGGGAAGTGAGAAATGGACTGATTTGGTGGAAGAAGAGGAGAAGACAGAAAAGGCAGAGACAGAAATGGCATATGAAGCCATACAAGCAGAAACCTCATTGGCACTCGAGGAAATATCATGTTACATAACGGACGATCGCAAGAAGGTAAGCAAGGAGTCAGCGAACTACTTGCTACCTAGAATTCTAAGGATGAAAGCATTACTAGACATGCAGCTCATGAAGAACGCTGTTCTTCAGGCTGAAAACAATGGTTTGTCGGGGAAAGTTTCTCTCCTAGAGAAACTGGCAGGCCAAGGACCAACATCTAAAGCTCAGGGTACCACTCCCAAGGCCCAGATGAGCTTTGCAGAAATAGTAAAAGAACAAACTCAGAACAAAGAAAAACCAGAAACAACAGCCACAGGGGAGTGGCAGGTAGTTCAAGGCCGAAAGCTGACAGCTAGGAAAACTGTGCTGATCTACCCCAAAGAAGGGGAAGGGAAGCCTGACGAGGTCAGAAGTAAATTGAAAGCACTGANAGGAAAACTGTGCTGATCTACCCCAAAGAAGGGGAAGGGAAGCCTGACGAGGTCAGAAGTAAATTGAAAGCACTGAACCCGGTCAAGGAGCAGCTTAAAATAAGGAACTTGAGGGCTGTCGGAAAGGGGGGCATANTAAATTGAAAGCACTGAACCCGGTCAAGGAGCAGCTTAAAATAAGGAACTTGAGGGCTGTCGGAAAGGGGGGCATACTCCTTGAGGCAGAGGACGAAGAAACCATGCTCAAGATACGGAACAACCAGAGAATGGCGGAATTGGGTCTCCGAGTGGAAGACCCAAAAAGAAGAGGTCCTAAGGTCATCGTGTTTGACGTCCNGGAATTGGGTCTCCGAGTGGAAGACCCAAAAAGAAGAGGTCCTAAGGTCATCGTGTTTGACGTCCCTCGGGAGTTTGACACGGAGGATTTTATGGCCACAATCTGTGAACAGAACTTCTCAGAAAAGCAGATTAGTGCAGAGGAATTCAAGANGACACGGAGGATTTTATGGCCACAATCTGTGAACAGAACTTCTCAGAAAAGCAGATTAGTGCAGAGGAATTCAAGAAGAATGCCTCTGTAAGATTCCGGACTGGACCTCGACAAAACAAAGACAAGGTCAATATGGTGTTAGAGACGACCCCTGCCTTGAGGAGGATGTTAATCCAGACAGATTTTCTTTATGTGGGCTTTCAGAGGTGCAGGGTGAGAGATTACCTTGTGCCGACCAGATGCTTTAAGTGCCAAGGCTATGGACATGTGAAAGAGAGATGCAATGCACAAATGGCCTGCTCTGGATGTGCGGAACCTGGGCATATCTTCTCGGAATGCAAGAGCAAGGAAAAGGCTCTTAAATGTGTTAATTGTGTCAAGGATAAGAGGAAGGATACCCAGCACAGAGTAGGGTCGAATGAATGCCCAGTACATCAGANTGTGTTAATTGTGTCAAGGATAAGAGGAAGGATACCCAGCACAGAGTAGGGTCGAATGAATGCCCAGTACATCAGAGGCAGCTAGCTCTGGAACTTGACAGGACCCAGTATGTCTAGGGGACATGCGCTGTTACGCGTCGGGCAGATCAACCTGCAAAGGGCAGCAGTTCCAACTNAGGACCCAGTATGTCTAGGGGACATGCGCTGTTACGCGTCGGGCAGATCAACCTGCAAAGGGCAGCAGTTCCAACTATGGAACTGCATAGAATTGGAATGGAGCAGAATCTGGATCTGGTTTTGATGCAGGAGCCCTACCTGCATCATGGGAAAATACCGACTCTTCAAGGCCGTTTCGTGATGGTGGGAGAAAGACCAATGGCAGGAATATGGGTAAGAAACCCCGAGATAAGCTATATCCCACTGGAGGCTCTGTCAAGTACGCATCATGCGTGCTTGAAGGTAGAAATGGGAGGGGGGAGTGTGACGATTGTATCGTCATACTTCCAACCTCAGGACACGGTAGAACATCACCTCCAGCAATGGAGTGTGATATTAAACAGAGCGAAGGAAAAGGACATTATATTCGGTGTGGATGTAAACGCCAAATCTGAATTATGGAACTCACCAATNAACAGAGCGAAGGAAAAGGACATTATATTCGGTGTGGATGTAAACGCCAAATCTGAATTATGGAACTCACCAATCACGAACGGAAGAGGGGAGGAGGTAAACGAGTACATTACCGAGAACAACTTGCAGGTTGTAAACACGCCAGGACATCAGGCGACCTACTGGTCACCAGCCCACGATAGTGANTTACCGAGAACAACTTGCAGGTTGTAAACACGCCAGGACATCAGGCGACCTACTGGTCACCAGCCCACGATAGTGAATCCTATCTTGACGCGACGATAACGACAGCGCATGCTCTTGGGCGTGTTGGGGACTGGAGAGTTTCANACCTTTTAATAGGTATCGGCCACCAGGAGGGGAGGTTTGGAGAGGAAAACGCCGGTTCCGCCGGGAACTTGTATACTCTGTGCCCTCAGCCAAGTGGCCAGGAGAACGAAGCGTTTACGGGTCACATCCATTTTCCGGCACGACTAAACTCATTAAGCACTGTGGGTGACCTTGCGTCTCTGCTGTATGGTATTTATTTATTAGAAAGTAATTTTTCGTCGCAAGTTTCGCACTAAATGTTTAAAAGAACATTATTTTACTTAAGGGTACATACTATGTTAATTAAATATTCAAGTTCTGGAAATAAACATTTCTAAAAAAAAAATCCATATTACAGCACAACAAATTATTTAGAAGAAATTTCTGAAGCAAAACATCCTGACCGGCCTTGCTGTATTCACTGTCTCTATCTTGTTATAGCCCTCAGAGTAGTCTGTACTATAAAAATTTCGTAAATTCCAAAAATTGTGTACATTTAGGAGAAAGTGTCTAGCGAACATTTCTGTGACTTACAGGTGGGTTTTTTTTTTTTTTTTTTTTTTTTTTTTTTTTCTGTTTCCATTACGTGCGTTTGAATCAACACTGAGTTTAAATTTATAACTTAGAATTTTAATTTGAATTGGTTCCAGACTGGCCTACAATTAAGTTCTTAGCTCCGGTGTAACATGGCTGAAAGAATGTACGTGCTGCTGACTCTTGAAACATGATCGCTAGCTGCTATCAGTGTGAGCTCTTGTCAGAATCTCACTGGATTATCTTTAGAAGAAATAATAATTAAACTGAAATATTAGCACGATGAAACAAAATTATTGAGGCAATTTTGAAACAGGGCATTACGATATCTGCACGGCACTTTATATCTGCAGAAAGTATGGATTAGGAGAAATAACAATAACAGAATTATTGATGGCAACAAGTTCATTAATTGCAAAAGTCATCCAACATATAATGTCTCTTGAATTTATTTGACTAAGATAATTAACACCAGACACTGTACTGTTGTGAGGATGTCTGTAGAAACCAACTTTGAGAATACCAGATGTATTTATTTTATGTTTATATTTTGGGACGAGTCTTTTGGTTTCGCACTGAAGCTATGAGACGCGATGGAGTGGTAATTCTGAATATAAGTTTAGTATTGTGACTTCTTTTAAAAAAAGATTGATGCATGGTAAATTTTTATATTTATTGCACTTTCTTTGTAAGATTTACGTGTGTCATTTGTTAGTTTTCTGTTTACGTTTGAATGTTAGTCGTCGAGGTTCGGCCACGTGTCAGGTGTTCAGCATTTATCTTAATTTGTGTCTGCGATGAATTGCGTGCGAAAGAAACTTGTTAAAATGTAATTCGTTTTAAATTCCATTAAAATTGGAATGCGTGCTTGAATGATTTATCGTGTTTATTAATTTGTGACGTGACGTTTGACAAGACGTCGCGGAATAATACCGCCGGCTGTTCAAACGCACTGTTCTACTTCTCAATTTTGAGCGAACGTGACCCGTGTCGCTCCTGTCGAAAGAAAAAAAAATTAAATGGAAAAATGAGAGAAGAATTTGGTAAAGTGTGCGGAAGGGGGCCTTACATATCACAACTATGCAAAAACTCAGTGTAATTTTTATTTATTTCGTGCTTATGCTAAATACTCAACCTCCCAATACAGTATTCCGGTAAGGAATACCAGTGCATATGAGAGGCTATCCTGCCTTTAGAAAATGAATGTAAAGACTGTACAAAATGGAACTGTTTCAAGTGTTCAAGTGTGAAATAACTGTTTTAAGTTCACGAAAAATCCCTAACGATTATATTGCTATGTTTTATTAGTGAGCACCGGTGAACATTATATTTATTTGTGTAATTTTAACATAACGGACATTTTGAAATTTTCTACCCACGACAGTAATTATTTTAATAATTACAAGGCAAATATACATCAAGGCTAGCTTAAACATGTTTTAATTTTACTCCAATAATTTTTTAACGAAGAAAATTTAAATTATTTGATATTAATTATTTTTTACCATTAATTTTTTTTTGATGGCTTAAGGCAAAACAACAGTCATGCACGATTACCCGTTGAGATTTTACGTATTTTATTTTAGACTGTTATTTCTTATCTTTTATATTTCAGAGTGGCGCTTAACGTGGGGCTAGATTTTTTTTTCACCTGTCTTATATTTATTTTGTGTATTTTTATATTTATGTAAGGCGATAGAGAGCAATATTTCCTGCTTAGTTCCTTGAAACTGTTAGGTATGGATTCACATTCAGTAATAGATTTAGGTAACAATGCATGCCAGGTGACGCAGGTTATTTTGAAAACGGAAGTTCCAGAACAGGAAGGGCAAAGGAACAATATTTTGTTTGTTGAACAGACTGAAGTGACTGTACAGGAGAGACAGAATATCGTAGCAACACCAAACACGATGAGAACAAACACCACTACAATTCAGACAGTTCAAAAGTAGCAGAAATTAGATTCAGCTACACTTATTGATATATTACATTTTATGACCCAAATGAGGACAGAATTATCTCTAGTGTGTAACAGACTCACACAGAATTACAACAAATGAAATCTAAATTAAGTTTGAGTCTAGAACAAAATAACTCAGAATTACAACGAATGGAATACGAATTCAATTCAAATAGTCAGCAGTTTGACGTCAATATTAATGACACCATTAAATGAAGTTTACAGGAAGTCCACGACAAGCTAGATGAGAACACACAAGATGTAAGTGCAGTCAAGGCAGATCTCACACAAACAAAANACAGGAAGTCCACGACAAGCTAGATGAGAACACACAAGATGTAAGTGCAGTCAAGGCAGATCTCACACAAACAAAAACAGAATTGCATGTTCGTGTTGTAATAACCGTAAACTGAGTTTGAAAATTAACATGTAGACCTATGATAAAACTAGAAAATATATCCTCGTACTTTAGAGTTGCAGAAAGAGTTAACACATGTTATTGTAGTTCTCTAAACTATTTAGTCAGCTATAGTTCGATATTTTGATACGGTGAAAGAGGCGATGACTTAAAAATTACATTTAAGTTTGTTTTGAACTACTTTTGGCAGTCTGCACTGGAGGAGGCGATCAACCGGCAGTTATTGAAGGCGTGTCACTGGTTTAAAGCACAAGTGACACCATAACTGGTGTCTTTGAATGTCTGGCAAACAGGAAAGGTTCTCCCTCTTCGGCTGGGTGAACCTGATTGGTGGGCTTGGATGATGTGTCAAGCCTAGACACTTATTTGGATGATGGGCCGGAC
This sequence comes from Clitarchus hookeri, assembly GCA_002778355.1. NCBI lineage: Eukaryota > Metazoa > Arthropoda > Insecta > Phasmatodea > Phasmatidae > Clitarchus > Clitarchus hookeri. Next base: position 34,293 of record NQII01008102.1, read on the forward strand.
GTCACGGTCACGAGTGTGTCAGTAGGATCGGCAGTGGGAGGAGTCGGGCAACCAGCCTGTAATTGTTTTAAGGCGCTGCATTACGTGGAGTGGGTGACCTGATGTGATTCGACAGTTGCTGGTTATAGTCTATGGGCCGTATAGGCTGCCCCGGCTGTCTGCAGAAAGGCCTGGTTGGGGTGTTGTTGATGCAAAGAAAGCACACTTCACGTCAGACTCCGCTATCCGTCGGCTCGTCTGAGGGTAGCAATTGGTGGTACGAACCGGTTCCACAGTAAACGGAGGGACCAAGCTCTAATGACCTCACTGTGGCAAGGATGGGGTCTGGAGGAGCATTAACTGATAAGGGAAATCCTGACCGGGTAGATCCTAAGNTGGAGGAGCATTAACTGATAAGGGAAATCCTGACCGGGTAGATCCTAAGAGAAGGATGTTTCTTCTCCGGTGAGTAAGGCGGACCTGGCCAGAGTGCTTGCTGATTGTTCTGGTGCTCATCCAGTACATGAAATACCACTGGGTAGTGAAGTGTCGGAGCTACTGTCAGCTATAGTATCGGCATATGGTGGTGACACCGTTGCAGGAAGAACTAGTCGTGCGCAAGCCAATAGCCTGTGCTAGCTCAGGGGAACACACACCTCCTTGTTGTAGTGCTGGGTAATCCCCGGATGGCTCAGTCTATGCCGTGTTTTACTAAAAGGGGTATCTGCCTCCAATGCTGGGCAATTGTGAAGGTGCAATTGTGAAGGTTTTGGGTTTGTGACAAGCTGGTAGACCTCTTTACGGTCAGACCGATAGGGTCCAAGAAAGAATTTCATTTTGAATAAGTTAATATCGTCTGGTAATTGGCGAGTTGGGTTCATTGAATTCGTTCCATTCATGCTGGAATACATTCTAATGAGCNGTTAATATCGTCTGGTAATTGGCGAGTTGGGTTCATTGAATTCGTTCCATTCATGCTGGAATACATTCTAATGAGCCTGTTGATAAAACTCTCAAGTTTAAATGGAATGGCAGGAGGAGCACGGGGTTGCTTAGAGGCCCCAACTGAGGCTCNCTGTTGATAAAACTCTCAAGTTTAAATGGAATGGCAGGAGGAGCACGGGGTTGCTTAGAGGCCCCAACTGAGGCTCCCTCAGATGTTTGACTAGAGAGGGCGAGGATTTGGTGGGGACGTCTGCCGACTCTCGTTGTTCGCAGGTCCGCCCAAGGCCACGTGAGATTGGATTCGTGATATTTTTGGTTGAAAATTCGCAAAGGTAGTCGGTAGGTTTTCCACCATTGTAGGATAATATGTTCTGGTTGGCACGAAGAACTATGTCGAGTGGAGAAGGTGACCAAATATGAAAAAGTTTAAGGTCACAATGAGTATGAAAAGCCCGGATATCCAAAGGCTAAATGGCGTCCAAATGACGCATTACGTATAGGACACCGAAATAAGTGCAGGGTATTGCNCCCGGATATCCAAAGGCTAAATGGCGTCCAAATGACGCATTACGTATAGGACACCGAAATAAGTGCAGGGTATTGCCCTAGTCCATAAACTAATAAAAATGATGCAGATTTTCGTCTACAGCGCATGTTCCCAGCATAGACTCTCACATCACCAGTAGAACTGTCAGTGATGCAAGTTTCTTTACTCCTAAATTTTCAATAAATCCACGCTTTTATAGGAATAAAATACTTTGACTAACTAAAATATGTTAAAATAAGTGTAAGAAGGTTTGAAAGCTTATTTATATTTCCTTTAATTTTCTACAAAGATATTTTTTGTACTATCTGAGTAATACGCGAGATAAACGACACTCTTTTCTAAGGCGTTGGTTATTATTTTCTTAAATTTTATATCAAATCTGTTTGATGGCACTAATTTTTATGATGACTGTAGGGTTCCATTAATTTTAACAATTTCTCGTCCAAATGTTATAAATTTGTTGAAAGCTTTTGTGTAATCAATAAAAGTGTTAAATGTGGGTTTATGAAATTTTTTTGCGATTTAAATTTAGATTTCAATATATTTAAAATTGTAGGAAATTACAGCACAGTCTTTTGGTAAGTAACTGCCCTGATAAGTTTCTTATGTTTTGCCGGAGCTAGCTTAAGAAGACAAGATTTAATTATTTTTCACTTTAAAAAATTTGAAGAAATTTTACCAGTAATAATTACGCGTGAACTTTTAAAGAGATACCGTCACGAGGGAGGCTCAAGGTTATGGAATGGCCACACAGATCAAAGCTGATTTTTAAAGCAGACACTGATTTTATTAATTATTTGCACAGATTATTTATTCATTTATACTGATATCTGTTAAATGTTTAGAGATTTGGGCGGCTCTTAACAACGAGGTCTTGAGAGCCAACAAGGGTGAAAAGAGATTAAAACGTAACAGCGCCGGAATGAAAGGGCGGGTGAAAAACGGAAAATCCCCGAGAAAACCCTCCGACCAGCGGCATCGTCCGGCACGATTTTGCGCTTATTTGGTTAGTTTTGTTTCTACATATATTGTTCACAATAATTAAAAATATTTTCCCCCATTATTTTAATAAACAGCATAGAAAATTACTATCTACTGCTAATCTTTATTGAGTAGCTTCACTATCTTAAAAGCTTTACATACATTCTTATGCAAGTAAGCTTCAGTTTCGTTCATACAACAAACTGTTTTTTTAAATTTTCAGTGAAGTAATTGCTTTAGAATTTAAATGTATACATGTTTAAACTCCAACGTGTCCATGTTCTCAACTGAACTCAGGAAAGTTTTCCTACCCCTATCACCAAAGTAAGAACTTTATATGTGAAAGAGAACAGCAGTTAGGACCGTTACCTACATTTAGAGACCCCGGAGTATCACGGGTTCAGGCGGTACCAGGATATACTTCAAACACTTGTAGTTTCTTGTTACTACTGTGACAGTTTGCTGAGACGCCCTACATGACTACGAGCAAGTAACACACATGTATAAAGATAGAGAGAGAGAGAGAGAATCGTGTACAACCTAGTAAATAGGATAAAATGCTCATCCTGGAGACATCAGCAAATTAACAAATGATAGGGGTGTACATATAACTGTAGAGTTTAGCTTAACCTTCAAATGAACTCACACAACTTTCGGGTCTCTACTTACTTTCATAAACAAGCATACCGTATGTTGTTCAGAAACTTAAGCCGTACTCGTATGAAACCTCCACAAAAAACAAATTCATTATTTCCCTTTACTTACTGGCGTCCGAAAGGTTTAAAACTTTCAGCGCTCGGTGAAATTATGTAACGAAATTATAGCTTATAACAAGCTAGACACGAAATGTCTATATGCACCCGTGAATAGCTGAACATTTCAATGGCGGATGCTTATTGCTTCCGCCATGTATTTTGTTCTCTCGCCCACAGAGGGAGCGACCATGGTGGCTGAGCGGTTAAACTGCTTGCCTCCCACCATGGCGAACCGGTTTCATTCCCCGGCCGGGTCACTCCCGGATTTTCGCAAGTAGGAATCGTGCCGGACGATGCCGTTGGTCGGTGGATTTTCTTGGGGATCTCTCGTTTTCCCCACCCTTGCATTCCAGCGCTGCTCCATTCTCACCTCATTTCACACCCATCGGCTCTCAATTTCTCGTTGTTAAGAGCTGCTCAAATCTCTCAACTCTTAAACCTACAGAAGGCTCTTCAGATGCACGTATGAATGGTTATTAATGGCCCTTTATGTACAAGGATGTAGATATATTCTCTCCCACCTGTAACGACAGCGAACCGAATAAAGTGTTATCAGTTTACCATGTTAATTTACGTATTTTATGGCCGAGAGGTTTCTTTAGTCCTGCAAGTTTTTTATAGACAGATGTGTCAGTCTATGCTCCTTGATTACTTTATTTGCATGAGTATGTAAGGTTTTAGAAGGCAGGGAATATAAACAAATGATTGCCTGTACGGCATACGGGTATCGTTTTGAAAGTGTTGAGCTGCAATTTTTCATTGAGGCTCCAAGGGTATTTAGGTGAAGGGAGAAAAAAGAATTAATCAATATCTGCGGTAAATTTCCTTAGGGGGAAATAACTCCCATTATAGTAACACAGAATAACTAGTTACACGGCAGTCATATGGCGGACCCTGTATGAAGACGTATTCACTATGTGATTGGCGATGTAGTTCACTGTATGAGAACTTTATGTCTGCTTTCCAACGTCTTTCCACGGGGAACTTAAGAATACAGAGGGTAAAGAGTGGCCTATACCGCAAACTCCATCCCCATACACTAGCAAAATTACATCACTGGCCAATCAACGCCTGTTAACCTACTTGTAAGCTGGAAGTCCAGCCAATGGGGAACCGTTCGCCGTACGCAGTAGCCAGTTAAACAGAAGACCCGTTCCCATGCAGAGCCTCACGCAGCCAATCGAAGAACGGGTACGCCAACATAATGGAACCGGCGTGGCATCACGTCTCTGTCTACTTACCCTCTTGTCCTCTGGAAAGTTAATTTCTTGCACGGCTGGCTTTGAAGCGGTAAGTCTCTTGGCAGGTGTTACCTTGTGTCCTAGTCTGGGACAGAGGTTGGATGAAGCACCTGGTCGATGTGACCTACATCTCCCGTCTATCCATGCGTTGACCCCTCGGTGGGCCTACCTGGTTCTGAATGCGCACCAACGGCTACGTGGAGATCCTTGGTGGTCATCCATTCAAGCAATGACCTTGCTCAACGCTGTTGAACCACGGCGACCATAAGACCACCAGGTTGCCAGCTTGTTACGGTCTTCGGCAAGTCTCTAGGCATTGACTGACGAATAGCATCATGTCCGTCCAAGGACCGGCGAAGGGTTTTACTCTATCACAATGGACTGGGTTTCGTATGTGGCAGTTTCGCTTCCGTATACTAGAATATTCTGTGTTTTGCACCCACACGCAACTATCACTACTAAAGGTATCATATCAAACGCAATTCTAATTTGGCGAAGCGTTGTAAGGGAAATGGGAACACCTCTAGAGAAAACACCACCTACTGTGCACAACATGTGTTACATTTTCCATTTGCGAAAATCGAAACTCGCCTCCACAAGAAATAGAACACAAGTCGCCATGGTGGGGGACCGACGGGTTAACCGATAACACCAGCTTGATCTCTTATTTAACCCAATAAGACCCTTTGCAGACATTTGTGTGCGTAGCGTTACTGTAAATTGCGGTACTCGACGCCCAATTTTTTTCCCACTAGGTATACGATTCGTAAACTTTTCTACTGGCCTAGGTTATGAATGGTTAGTATCACTAGGAGAACACGAAGCCTGTAAGTTATTGTTCGTATCAATGAAACAAGTGTAGTGTTTACCTCAGTACAGCACGTATCTAAAATTTTCTTGAGTGCAACACCTGAAACCGTGAACATAAGTAGGCCTGAGAGGGTTAAGACATGCTTAGAAACGCTCAGAGAATCATCACGGAGCAGAAAATACAGACACACGACGAATGCCTAAGGTACAGAACATGTGATAACACGAAAGTAAAACTACTGCGAGCTTCGCAAAATCGATCCCCACGCTCCGGCAAAACGGCACCAACTGGCAGTGAGTAAAGTGTGTGAACGTTATTAGGCAATCAGTGGCAAGCGGTAGTCCAGACATTAGAAGATTTTTCACAGCACGAAACAGGTAGACGTAAGGGCAGTTTCCATAGCTTCGTNACAGAAGACCCGTTCCCATGCAGAGCCTCACGCAGCCAATCGAAGAACGGGTACGCCAACATAATGGAACCGGCGTGGCATCACGTCTCTGTCTACTTACCCTCTTGTCCTCTGGAAAGTTAATTTCTTGCACGGCTGGCTTTGAAGCGGTAAGTCTCTTGGCAGGTGTTACCTTGTGTCCTAGTCTGGGACAGAGGTTGGATGAAGCACCTGGTCGATGTGACCTACATCTCCCGTCTATCCATGCGTTGACCCCTCGGTGGGCCTACCTGGTTCTGAATGCGCACCAACGGCTACGTGGAGATCCTTGGTGGTCATCCATTCAAGCAATGACCTTGCTCAACGCTGTTGAACCACGGCGACCATAAGACCACCAGGTTGCCAGCTTGTTACGGTCTTCGGCAAGTCTCTAGGCATTGACTGACGAATAGCATCATGTCCGTCCAAGGACCGGCGAAGGGTTTTACTCTATCACAATGGACTGGGTTTCGTATGTGGCAGTTTCGCTTCCGTATACTAGAATATTCTGTGTTTTGCACCCACACGCAACTATCACTACTAAAGGTATCATATCAAACGCAATTCTAATTTGGCGAAGCGTTGTAAGGGAAATGGGAACACCTCTAGAGAAAACACCACCTACTGTGCACAACATGTGTTACATTTTCCATTTGCGAAAATCGAAACTCGCCTCCACAAGAAATAGAACACAAGTCGCCATGGTGGGGGACCGACGGGTTAACCGATAACACCAGCTTGATCTCTTATTTAACCCAATAAGACCCTTTGCAGACATTTGTGTGCGTAGCGTTACTGTAAATTGCGGTACTCGACGCCCAATTTTTTTCCCACTAGGTATACGATTCGTAAACTTTTCTACTGGCCTAGGTTATGAATGGTTAGTATCACTAGGAGAACACGAAGCCTGTAAGTTATTGTTCGTATCAATGAAACAAGTGTAGTGTTTACCTCAGTACAGCACGTATCTAAAATTTTCTTGAGTGCAACACCTGAAACCGTGAACATAAGTAGGCCTGAGAGGGTTAAGACATGCTTAGAAACGCTCAGAGAATCATCACGGAGCAGAAAATACAGACACACGACGAATGCCTAAGGTACAGAACATGTGATAACACGAAAGTAAAACTACTGCGAGCTTCGCAAAATCGATCCCCACGCTCCGGCAAAACGGCACCAACTGGCAGTGAGTAAAGTGTGTGAACGTTATTAGGCAATCAGTGGCANACGGCACCAACTGGCAGTGAGTAAAGTGTGTGAACGTTATTAGGCAATCAGTGGCAAGCGGTAGTCCAGACATTAGAAGATTTTTCACAGCACGAAACAGGTAGACGTAAGGGCAGTTTCCATAGCTTCGTGCAACTAACAAGTAGGGCCACGTGTTCCTTCGCGAAAAGATATTTGCGCAGACTATACTTTAACTTCGTAAATTCGCACTTACAAATTTCCTTTGACCATTGGCCCGGTGTCTGTGTGGGAAGACATTTACTACTGGCTGGGCCAATCAGAATTAAGTTACCCAACATTGAAGTAGGTGATTAGCTGGCAGGCACCTCAGACGCGTGTGAGTTGTAAAACTAGTCGAGGAATCTTTCCGAGAAAAACAAGTTGTCCTAATAACAACTAACCGATAGTCAGAGGTATGTGACTTTCGAGAATTATTTTTGGAATCAGTCTAGACTTATCATTTCTGTACATATTCGGGACACAAGTTGTTATGAATTGACTGCTGCTACGATGAGCCGCTTCATTATTTTTGGAATTGGCTGCATTTGATACGGTGACGGCAATTTTGACTGTTTATTACTGGCTGTAGAGACGTCCAAAATGTGCCCAAAAAACCTTTTTTACAGTCACGAAAGGAACACGCGAATATATATTCTAGAAATACAACCTGTCGCCGAAAGAATTAGCGTAATTCACAGACCTCTGTCGATCACTACAGAATGGAAGATTCGCGAGTTGAGTGACTTGTAGGATAAAACTAACAAAATAGTATTTTTACGGTTACTTCCAATTTTTCTGAGGTCCTGCTAAAGTTATTATTCCAGCGTATCACTCCGCCTCATGTAAACAAAGCTGAACCGAGTCATAGAAAATTACACCAAAAGGACTACGTACAGAATTCGTGCGTACGCATTGTAAAATTATCTATAAGAACTATTTCTTACTAGGCATTACCAACACACCTATTTTCTCACTGTTTTTATTCGTATTGATAATAAACGAAATGTTATGATTTATAGATAAAATATATAAATAAAACTTCTATTTAACAAAATAAGGTTCTTTAGTGTTGACAGAAATATAAAACGCTTATGATAAATGGCATATTTAAGAAACAACCAAACACGTCATAAGGGCGGGATTTTTCAAAAGTTTGATTATAAAAGTGGGAAGAAACAGCGAATAGACTATAGCTTTTATAGTATGGTAGATAACGACTGCCCTTAAGCTGCTTGCTGTCACAGAAGTATGTCGTCACTTGGCTTGTTTTTTTGTTGCATGCTCATTACTGCCACAGTTTAGTTGAAAACACAGAGCTGAAACAACAGCTTATACCGCGAACTCCACTAGAACACGCAAGCAAAAATGCGTCACTGGCCTGCAACATGTTGGAACACCGTTCGCCAATCAGCGCATGGCAACCTACTAGCCAGCCGGCAGCCCAGCCAATAGGGAACATTTCGCAGTGTTCAGTAGCAAATCAGACACAATGCCCATTCCAATGAAATTCCACAGCCAATTAGAAAATGGGCACGCTCACATCAAAGGAACCGCCACGCTATTTCGACTCTGTGTTCCCATATACTCTGTGTTATTGTCCCAAAGTTAGACTGGGTGTGTCACCGAAGTCTAGGGTCGATTGCGAACTTATCACAGACATAACAGTATTTGAAGACTGTCTTGTCCTCAAATGAACTGGTGAATTTTTAAGTTGTCTGCCGATCACTCTTACACCAAAGAAACAGCTGCACCGCTTTTATTTGCTCACTTACGCAGGGGCATCCGAACCAGTGTGTCATGGAGGTCATATGACCCCTTGATAATATGCTGTAAGGGCCAGTTTCTCAGAAGGAATAAGAAATTCGCACTAAAACTAGGTCTTTCATTGCTGATTAATAACCAAAGACAAATCTGAGTACTATTTTCAAATATGTCTTCTTTGAAATTTAAAACGCTTCTAGAAGAACGGTGCACTATTTCAATAATTGATATGATATTTATGTTTGTCAACGATATTAGTTAGAAGTGTTAATCTATAATGTTAGNTGCACTATTTCAATAATTGATATGATATTTATGTTTGTCAACGATATTAGTTAGAAGTGTTAATCTATAATGTTAATTGTAAATACGAGTTAATATTAAACACGACAGTAAGAATTTTTCCTGTCATAGTGTAATATCTGCTAGTGTTAATTTAAAATCGGCTCTCAAGACCTCGCTGTTAAGAGCCGTCTAAATCTCTTCACTCACTTAATTTAAAACACATGTCAAATAAGCAGAAATTTTTTTTTCTCTTCAAGAAATCTTGCTCCTTGTCCCTCAAATGGCGAACACTTTTCGCCGCCCCTGTAGGCACTTGNTGCACTATTTCAATAATTGATATGATATTTATGTTTGTCAACGATATTAGTTAGAAGTGTTAATCTATAATGTTAGTTGTAAATACGAGTTAATATTAAACACGACAGTAAGAATTTTTCCTGTCATAGTGTAATATCTGCTAGTGTTAATTTAAAATCGGCTCTCAAGACCTCGCTGTTAAGAGCCGTCTAAATCTCTTCACTCACTTAATTTAAAACACATGTCAAATAAGCAGAAAATTTTTTTTCTCTTCAAGAAATCTTGCTCCTTGTCCCTCAAATGGCGAACACTTTTCGCCGCCCCTGTAGGCACTTGTGCATTCTGTTAAGCGAGCCACGGTATAAGCTGCACGCGACCCGGATGCGTGCAAAACCGATTGAGAGTGGCGACGACAATATTCGATAAAGCGAAGGAAAAATAAACAGGGATCGAAGAGGGGGGGGGGAAGGGAGATCGACGAAGTAGACGTGACCCGACTGACACTATCGACGTCCGCGAGTGCGGCGGGACGAGCACGCAACGCAAGCGAGATCAACCGCAGCAGAGCGCTGGCGGTCGCGCGCCAACTTTCGGAATCAGCCTCCGGAAAATTACACTGCTCGTAACTGCGCGTGCTTAACCCACGCAGCCCCTGTGTCCACCACAACGGACGTGCTGCACAGCAAGGACGGACATGACCAGAGCTGTACACGGCGACGATCACTACCCAGAGCAGACACCTACCTCCCTGCGTATAATGTGATGTGTGGACGTCCGCTCTGTTCTGGTGTAGTATACCCGCGGTTTCATCACACTTCTTGAATCAAATCTTTTATGAAATGTTTGCTCGTTTCCTAAATATGCCATGTATAGGACAGTGACTTTTCGCGTAAAAATCGGAGCACACAGTAGACTTCAATATTATGTACACACCTCAGCTGTTGTTATACCTCCATTTGCTGCTGGTGCAGTGTCCGTCTTTGACCAAGCCACTCAGGACTAAGTTACTCCGATACTGAACCATCGTGATCCGTGCGCAAATGGTTAACACAAGACAGAACATTTTTTAGCCAGTCAAATAAGCTGGATGACCTTACAGTTCTTTGGACTGTATCTTGTCTCGGAATCTTTTCGCGAAATATCACTGCCTCTAGCCATGTATCACAAGCGTTTTATACGTCTGATAAGATTAAGGTATCTTATTTGTGATTTAATTCAACATTTTAAATTTAGTATTACATATCAATTATAATAATTATTTTTTAACAATAAGAATTAAATCAGGGAGAAAATATGTGTGTCGGTAATGTCTAGTAAGAAATAGTTCTAATGGAAAATATTATTGCACTGAGTGCGCACGAATGCGGTGCGTAGTCCCATTGGTGTGATTTTCCAGGCTTATTTAAAGCTTTGTTTGCATGAGGCGGAGAAATATCCTGGAAGTAGAACTTCAGCATGGCTTCAGGAAATCTGGAAGTAACCATTACCGGACTTAACACATTGGTTCATCTCAACTCCTCTGAGACACGAGTACGTATTTTACTGGTTGTTTAAATGGAGCTAGGTTTGAATCAAGCCAAGCACAGCATGGAAAATGAAACGATAACCTAATGCGGGAATTAAATGGTAAAATGTGACATTACCTACAATACAACATGGTAGATAAGTGCAGAGAAACGAAATGGCGGCGCGGTTCCTTTGATGTGGGCACACGTGTTCTCTGATAGGATGCGCGGAGCTCTACGAACGGGTCTTGTGTCTTCTGCGCATACTGCGACGAAGTGTTTCCTATTGGCAAGGCTGCGATCTGGCGAGTAGGTTACCGGCCGCTGTTTGGTGAACGTCGTTCCAACATTTTGCTGGCCAAGGCCACCATTTTGCTGGCACGTGCAGAAAGAATTCGCGGCATAAGCGACTGCTTCACCTCTGTAATTTTAAGAGCTCTGTGACCGTACTGTCAATAACAAGGAGCATGGGAGGAGAAAGTGTTGGCACTTCCAGGTTAAATTTAGGGTTTTATTTTCTGACTGGATTTGGGGGCACAAACAATTGGAATTAAAGAAAATATTTTTTAAGTAAATATTATGGACTCTTTCCAGTGTATTACATTTTCAAAAATATTTCAATAAGTTTCTTTGGTCAAAATTTTTAAAAGGAAATTGTTTTTGTCCCTGCAGCATATCTTCGTTAGCTACATACTAGTGATGCAACGAATGTCGATTTTTCCACATTCGCAAATGCGAATGCGAATGCGAATATTCACTTCCGACATTCGCGAATGCGAATGCGAATGCGAATGTTGGTTTTTCCAATATGGCGCCAAAAGCATGCGCCTACGAACTCGAATATTACCGCGCGTTTAAAACTGACTGGCCAGCCGGCCATGTTAAAACCGAGAGTAGCCCATATGCTCCGACTCTGAACGAAGTAAACAAATCGTGATNCCGGCCATGTTAAAACCGAGAGTAGCCCATATGCTCCGACTCTGAATGAAGTAAACAAATCGTGATTGTTGGCTTACTGAATGAAGTTAGCTGCTAATAAGGTTTTCGTAAAGATTTAGTTTGAAGTTACCTTGACGCGCACTGCTCATACCTACCAGTAGTGGCGACACTATTCTTACTCACGCCGTAAACCGATGGCCTGACGACCAGAGGAATCCCCGAGCTCGAACCAACTGCACCTGTCATGTTGCCTGAGTCACGACGTGACGCTGCGAACGCAGGGAGTCCCGGGCATAGTATCGCCCCTCGCCACAAGAAATTACAAATCGGGGAAAAACAGTGCACCCCGCCTACCCCTATCCCACCGCAAACACGAGAGGGTAAGTCCCGAGTTCTATGGAAAATAGAACAGAAACGTATATATATATACAGGAGCCACGGAGGACAGTTGAGTCAGTTACGCGACAGTTAAGAGAGTTACGTGAGAGTGAAGGACAGTTGAGGTCAGTTACACGAGAGTTACGAGACGTTTACGACGGAGCAGCAGCGACAAGACAGTTACGACGGAGTTACGACGGAGTCGGGAGTTACGCCGGAGTCACGAGAGAGTCAGATACGAGGAACGACGAGCGACGAGGAGAGAACTGCACGTCCAGGGATCGAGCCCAGGACTTCCCGGGAGAGACACCGAGACAGCACGACAACGCCAGCCACCAGCATCGAGGGATAGCTAGATTCCACCGTCCGAGAAGATATAAAAGGGGCTAGGTCTCATATATGTACAGATCACTGTAACTTTGGACAATAAAAGTAAAGCGTGAATAAACCGAACCCAGTTATGTCTTTGTGTCACCCATCTTACAGCAGCCCAAGGTGCAGTTAGCCAGCACCGTAACAAATTACTATGTACCCTGCTATCCACCACCCTGTATAGTGCAGGTGGGGGCAGCGTCGAGTCAACATACTTAAGTTTTGTTTTTAACTTGTAAATACTCTATTGTTGTAATTGTACAGTGATAAGTGATATTTCAAAATGATGCGGTCGTGTGTTAGCGAAGTTTGGACTTATTTTACAATATGTGATGCTGAAAATTTGAAATGCAAAATATGTAATAAACAATACTAGCGCAAAGGAAGAACAACAAGTGCTATGAGAAATCACCTGGAAGCTTTGCATAAAAACGAGTATAATGCTTTAAAGAATAGGGAAAATGAAAAGCGAAATGCTTCTACAACAAGTGTTGTGGCCTCCACTTCGCGACAATGTACGAAAACCGACCTGAAACAAATGTCTTTGACTGATTGCGTCGAAAAAACAAAAAAGTGGGATAACAACAATGCCAAGTCTTTGGAAATTGATAATTTAATAAGCGAAATGATTGCTTTAGAGGACTTACCCTTTAGTTTTGTCGAAAGCGTTGGATTTGTCAGACTATTGAACCATCTTTGTCCGTCGTATAATATAAAAAGCCGACAACATTTTTCTTCGTTTATATGTGAGAATTTCTACGGCAAAGTCAAAGATAAAATTTTGGGATTAATTAAGTCATTTGAAAAATTGGCGTTTACAACTGATATTTGGTCTGATTCTTGTTCAGGAATATCTTTGCTGAGTCTTACATGTCATGGTATAACAAAAAACTTTGAGAGAAAAATGATTGTGTTAAACGCAGAGGTATTTAACGATGGCCGACATACTGGTGAAAATATAGCTATAAAACTTGAAACCATGTTGTCGCATTGGGAAATACCTAAAGAAAAAGTGCAATGCATTGTTAGAGATGGTGGCACAAACATGAAAAAAGGTATTTCCTTGTTATTAATTAGAGACATTGATTGTTCGTCACACCAAATTCAGCTGGTTGTCAAGGAGGGGCTTAAGGCACAAGATTCCGTTATAACAGTGATTGCAAAATGTAAAAAGATGGCAACACATTTTCATCACTCAAATGTAGCTCAAGATGAACTGGCTGCTCTACAAGAAAGACTCGATCAGCCAAAGCTGAAAATCATACAAGAGTGTGCTACAAGATGGAATAGCAGCTTGTATATGTTAGAGCGTATTTTGAAAAACAAAGATTCGTTATGTCTTTATGCTTCCCAGAATAACAAGATTTCACAACTAACTTCCGAAGAGTGGATTATTGTGGAAAAAATAATAACTTTACTCAGACCTTTTGAAGAAATTACAAAAGAACTAAGTGCAGCCAATATTTCTGTATCCTCAGTAATTCCATTATTGTCCACTTTGGAAAAAATTATTGGTGAATTTGATGTGACCGACGAATGCGTTGGGAATACGATTTTAGTTCTTAAACGAGAACTATGTCGCAGATTTTCCCATTTGGAAAATGACGTATTGTTTGCTACGGCAACTTTTATTGACCCGAGATACAAATTAAAATTTTTCAAAAATTCTTCAACCAGAGATCAAGTTGTGAAAAATATTTTAGAGTCAATTGGAAACGATGAATCAAGCCTATCGTCTTGTTCAAATCCTAAGCGTGCCAGAATGACTACTCATCGGATTGAAACATCTGGTTCCAGTGCCAGTCTGACAGAGAAATCTATATCTTTAAGAGACACCATGAAATTGCTGATGGATTCCAGCGAAAGTGAAGAAGAAGAAAATGAATGTACGAACCCTATAGAAGTTTTGATAAAAAAAACCATCAATGAATATTTATTAGATAAACGTGTGGAAAATGATGTAGATCCACTTACATGGTGGGCGGTAAATAATAAGAAGTATGGTATTATTTCTCCCATAGCCAGGCAATATTTAGTAACACCACCCACTAGTGTGCCTAGCGAAAGGGTCTTTAGTGGGGCTGGTCTTCTTTACACACCCCACCGAAATAGGCTGCAAGGAGAAAAGGCATCAAAACTTCTATTTCTGAAGTTTAATATTCCTCTACTCTTATTTAATTACTAAGTGTTTCACTTAATTGTGCTTAGATATAAACAATTTTTCATAGTTTTATTTTTCGATTTCAAGAAGTAATGTTTAATGGATATCTTAAAAATTACATAATTAGTGAGTTAGTATTAGTACCAAAGTTAAAATTAACAAAATGTTAAGAACATATTTGTTTTAATTGAAAAGAAGATTATTATATTGTTTGTTTTTCTTCACAATATATTTTTAACTTTATTCATAAGAAGTCGATTTGATTTACAATTAAACATGATTACTAGTTCATTAAAAGATCTCACATATTTGAATAAGATACCCTTTAGGTTGCATAAATGCATATTGTTAAGTGTTTTTACAAAAGATCTCATTTAAAGTTGATTTGTATAATTAAAAAGGTTGGGTTATATCTTATTCCATTGTTTTGTGTTAAAGCAGTTCAATGGTATTTGATCATACAGTTGTGTTATAATATAGTTTAGAAGTTTTAAGAAATTACCTGCCTTAATTTGATTTTGCTTAGGTAAATAAGAATAAAAGAATATCAAGAGTGTGTTTCTGTTATGTAATCTAGTGAATAACTACAAGGCTGTTTCCCAAATATCATTAAAATACACTCTTATACATAAAAAATATGTTAATAAATAAAAATGTCTTAATCATAGCAGTTGCATTATTATTTAATAAACATTTTCATTTTTCATTGCCAAATACATTCGCAAAATATTGGCATCATTTTTGCGAATGCGAATGCGAATGTTCAAAAACATGCGAATGCGAATATTCGTTGCATCACTACTACATACATACTAATGATAGGCTGATAAAAAGTGTAAATTAGTGATGTATTTTAAACAAAAGGAACAACTGTAATGTTTGTGAAAGAAATAAGAATAAAAAACTAAGAAACCAGGAGTNATGCGAATGCGAATGTTCAAAAACATGCGAATATTCGCGAATGCGAATGCGAATATTCGTTGCATCACTACTACATACATACTAATGATAGGCTGATAAAAAGTGTAAATTACTGATGTATTTTAAACAAAAGGAACAACTGTAATGTTTGTGAAAGAAATAAGAATAAAAAACTAAGAAACCAGGAGTATGCAAGAGTATTTGATAGGGCGGTAAAATTTTTCGCTCTTATTATGGGGGTTAGAATTTTCGTAACGAAGTACTCAAAATCTCATTATACTCGTATTTCCGTGCACACAAACAATAAATGTATTCGTTTCACTGTACACATAATTAAACGGCGTTAATAAATCTTCTCTAACGTGAAAAGCACGAAATGGAATAACTGCTGGTAAAGGTCAAGCAAGTTTAAAGAGCAGGGATGTCAACAAAACATATCAAACTACGACACCATGTTTTATAAACTGATAATCGATTACCATGACATTTTATTGATGGAATTAACTTGCAAAAGTGAAATCACTATTATTCAAATAATAATAAATAAAAGTATTTTGTTAGAAAATTAATGACATTTGGTATAAATAAAGCCAGTGTGTTCATTACTCCAATGTTGGTGCGGGCACAATCGTTAATGTTCAATAAGAACTCTTTAGGACCTATCTAGTGTCACACACCTGATAAATAATGCGTGTTTCGAATAAGGCATAGTAGTAACGTGAACCAACCCATTCAAACTCAGGGTAAAATTGTGCACATTTTTATTACTTTGTAACCATGCTACCACCAATATGTTTTTCTTGTTCTGACATTTTATTTATAAGTACCGGTGCTTTAAAATTACTCGTGTTTTTCTGTAGGTATAACAGATTAAATAAATTTCCCTTCTGCGATGATGTTAGATAATTTGATTATGTATATCATTATTATAATGAATTTTTTTTTAAATCTGACAGCAGTTAAATGTTAGCAAGGATATGTGTATTTTGGCACTTAAGGGAATATTTGCTAATATTATTTTTTATGACGTACAGCGACGCGTCTCGAGAACCATTCAATGTCATGTGGGCAGCAGTGGGATAACACGGTTGCTGCTCTCGAGACTGCTGACAACTCCCTGTGGAAGATGACGCGGCGCTTAACTGGGACCTACTCCACAGTCCCGCTACTCACATGTGCACAGAGGGTTGTCTACACCGCCGGGGATAAGGCAAATGTGCGGGTGATCGCACTAGTCAACACTGCACTTCGCTCGCTCCGCACAGTTGAATCTTCGACCAGTGGAATCACGCTCTACAACAGGGAAGACTCGTTAAAAACCAGTTGAAACTACTGCAATGGGATAAGTTGAATACTTTGCCCTGTTTGAACTTAATAGGTTTAATTTGTTTTTGTAACCAGTGTCGTTGACCCGTTTAAAGGGCACGTGTTCCTTACGACGATTTCGAAACTGGATAACACTACAACGGAATGGAAATTTAAGTAATGTGTAACTGTTTCAGACGAGTTAATTCAATATAACCAGGTACCATTTTTTAAATAGGGGGAAGTCCCCTAGTGACGGACGCCTAAGGTTTTCAGACAATTAAAAAAAAACCCTGCTTCGAGAATTTATTTATGAATTTACTACGTCAACAAAGTTTAAAATCAAAATAAATGAACAAAAATGCAACTTATGCATAAACAAACTTAAAAACGTCAATCAAACTTTGGTAAAACAAGTTGCAATCACTGCAGGTGGCACCTAGTACCGGACGGACTAACTTAGAGCCCCCAGCGCCAGTCATCTTCAAAACATCGTGCATCGTTCGCATATGTAGGCATCTGAACATCCTGCGATGTCTGCACATGCTTCGTGAGCCCACCCTCGGCAGCTGGAGCACTGTATCCAGTCTTCGTCGTGGTCCTCTAAGCACACTACGCAAGTAGTTCCTATGTCAGATATTTGAGTTCACGGTTCCTTGTTCTTTGCCCTATTTCAACTTTTTCCTTTAGCTGTTCTAAACTTATTCCCCATTCCTTTATTTGTGTCCTTGGCGTTCTTTTCATTCTCTTTTTCTTCAACTGCAATTTTGTATGGTGATGAAGTGATAATTTCACTTTTTCACATTTTATCTTCCGATCAACTTATCGTTTTTTGGCAGCATCTGGCAATGGCGACAAACTATGAACAATCTGGACAACATCTGGATCAAAGCTAGTCGATAGCTTGGGACTGTTGATTGTTGATGCTATGAGCATTTTGTCAGGATGTCTCTGCGTGAAATCGCAGTAAAAATGCTTACCAGCAGCACCTTTCCCTTTATTAAATCGATGTGGAACCTTTAAAGCTTCAGCCAAGTCAAAAGATAACTTCATAAACTCCTTTCTCATCAGCGGCAGACATCTATTGGACAAATATTTTACGTGTTCCACTAAAACGTCTTCATACTCAGGCGAGAAGGTGTTAGTGAATCTACCGATCTTTGGTTGCAACGTTACTTCTTGTCCACGGTTCAATAACGATGTTTTATCGTGTAGAGTGCTTTTTGGAACGTTGTAGCTCAACGAAGCTTCTCTCAAACTCATTTCTTTGCACAAAACCTTTGTCTATCGCAGTTTGTAAACTTTGTTGGTCCCGTTTACCTTCCTTTTTCGTTCTTCCATTTCGATTTATCTCCGTTCTTCTATCCTCTAAAACAACGTACAACAATTATTATAAAAATATGTATATATAATTGCGAGAAAAAAACAACTTGTTTACTGTCCGGCGTTAAGGGACGACTTTGTGCCCGGTACCAGGGGACAAATAATCCCCGAAATTACGTGTTTTTGCCAAAACTTGTTTGGAAAGCAACAAAATCTTTCACAAACTTCGAATATTCTTGGAACACTACGTGTAATAATAATTATCATAAACATTTAAACACAAAAACATAGCAGTAACACTCACTTGCATCTTATGTGACGCAGTGTATTCCCGCCAAAAGCAGCGGTCGACCGCTCCCACCTTGGCCTCGCGCGTCACTGGCAAACCGCGTCCCGCGACCGTGTATCGCTATGCCCCCCCCCCACGTCACTTTAACTAGTTTTTGAAACGAACGCGTTGCGACTTGCCGAGATAGTACGAGTGTCCGATACTAGGTGGCGTCCGACGTTACGGAACTTCCCCCTTAATTATGAGAACCAGTATTACTTCAAAAATAATTTCTTTGAGATAAATATTTAACGTTTTCTGTTTTACTTCACACCCTTTTTGCCTATATATACATACGTATAATATGCGTATTATATGTATAAAGTAAATATAACCATGAAAATTCAGTTTTTTAACCTGCAGTAACTTGGCCTCATTTCATTAAAATAAAAATGCTGTGAACTATTTATATGTAAATAATAATATTAAAGTATAGATGGTTTGCGATTCTTGATTTGAATACAATTCACGCAGTTTTAACAAACCATAACAGTTTTAATAATAATGTTATTGGAACTTTTAATTTGTGTTCTGTTGATAGGAGCATCTGTTGCTAGTTGTTCTCGGCGTCAGATAAGCCAAACCGCAAACGCTCGGAAAATTAAAAAAGCTGCTATGATCCACTTCGTTATTCGTACGCGCTGTGGTTGAAACAACCTCCGAACATGTCATCCTGGTTTTGCTTCGACGTTTTAAAAGTTATTTTACGTAAACTTCGTGAATTGTAAAGGAAGTTTTCAACCCATGCACAGTATGGAAATTTATTATGTATCAGGCTGCAAATATAAAACTGCTGCCATACAAATTTAGGAACTCCATCACG
This sequence comes from Clitarchus hookeri, assembly GCA_002778355.1. Lineage (NCBI taxonomy): Eukaryota > Metazoa > Arthropoda > Insecta > Phasmatodea > Phasmatidae > Clitarchus > Clitarchus hookeri. The sequence goes on from NQII01008102.1 coordinate 53,604, forward strand.
CAATTGATTCTTTTCTCAATAAATGTACGAAATTTACTATTTACACATGGAAATAAACTAAACCGTTTGTTGTTTCTCAATTCTCCTGTACATTGATGTGCTAAATTTGCAAGTTTTCGGAGTGCATCATCTGCAGTTGCATCAGCCACTTATTACGTTCACCGGCGAAAGTAAGATGTTGACTAAAACCACACGTTGTGAACAGCGGCGATGCGGGTTCAAACACGGAGCGGAGTACATACTTGCGGAAACTTGTTACAGAAGAAGAGCTAGGAAAGGAATAGTGAAGCCAACCGGGGAAGGCGGTGAGAAATTACTTTTCAGCGCTCGCGACTTTCGTCGCTTCCCACTCGAGCGAGTGTGAAAGTGAGCGTGAATTCCGTGCTCCAGGTAGTCTGCCTGATCATCGACCCCGAGGGCGCTGCCGGGACCGAAAACTCTGCGAATCCCCGCCCCCCGCGGTCGTGACGTCACCTTCGGGACTCTCTTCGCGAACACGCTAGTACTTCTTCCTGCCGAGATGTACTCTATTTGGAAGTCTGCCGGCCATTGAGAAAGCGAATTAACCCCTTGACGCTTTATCCCAAGTATAGACGTTTATTTACGGAATGCTGCAGAATAGGTAACTGTCATGATCGATCAGAAACCAGCACTAAAAATAACGTAGCTTTCCTGTTGGTGACAGTTAAAGGCACTGTTGAAACGTCACCATTTCCAACTGACTGCTGCTTGTGCAACATAACTAAAGAAACTCTTATCATAGACTCCAGTGTTCAAGTTACTAGACGGGTTGAGTGAGTGATAGTAAACCCAAAAATTCCTTGTTTTGCAACAGTTGAAATGAAAAATAAATATTTACGATAGGGCAGTCTTTAAAAATATTACCTCATTTTTCTATTGAGCGCGCAGTTTGGTTTTCTTTTGTAGTTCACCTTGGATATGGTGACAGTTACATTTAAACCCATATGAAAAGATGAATAATTATAACCATACGATGACTGATGAAGAAATAATGTATACGAGAGGCCACATGGAGAATGGAAAAAATTCGCTATTTCATTGATTTATAAGGCATACTCTCAGTTTATTCATTGGCTTCTGATTCAGCAAGCAAACAGTTTTATCTTCTACCATGTAGCACGTAATTACGTCGATATTTCCCGGCAGGAATCAAAGTCTTCTACGGAGTGTCTTAGTAAACCGCGATTGACGTGCAGAAGTTTCTGAAACGACCACGCGTTTGAAATAATGTCCGTAAATGAGCTCACAGAATTTTCCGGTGACTCTTTAAACTAATAAAAGTCGCGGTTTCATATCATGATAGGCTCTGAAAGACTCTTAAACACTCAACGCACCTGCAACTGTTGAAGTAGTAATATCTTTTTAAATTTAATTTTAACAATGTAATTATTATCTAAATATACGAGTTGGGAACAGAAAATATTTATTTGAGGTTACAAAACGACTTTGAACTGCAAAGGGGATGAATAAACCACTAGAAATTCAACTCTATCGAATTTTGCTGCAAGATTGAATTCTCAACCTCCATGATGAATTGTATTTATGTTACTGCGTGACAAAATCTATTCGGTGTGGAAATTGAAGAAGCGAGTCGTGTTCAACTAGGTGCAAGGCAATGAATAATAACTTCTCACAATTAAAGTGATCGTTAAAAAAAAGGCATCGAATTGAATATTGTCGCATACGAAATTTAGCATACTGGCTACATGCGGAATTTCTGAATTTCTTTTCCGCGGACTTGCCGAAAACTCTGCCATCGGTGATGTGAATAATATAACTGAAAGAGTTATTAACACAGCTGTATTTGTTAAAAAAAAACTGATAAATGTTTGTTATTGATAGTAAGACTGTAAACTATTTATACTGAAACCGCATTGATAAAACATTTAGCTCTGGCAACGATGTCAAGTCTCACGTCCTTTCATTCCGAGCGGAAGTCCCAAGCAGTAAAAGTCTTCTTTATTCATGAGTGGAAGGTGGCTCTGGACTTTTCTCTATCCACTTTCTTCTTCAGGAGGAAATGATAATTGCTTCGGGAAGAACCGATGACATTCTACGGAGGGAAACCTCCCTGGTGTTGGAAAGCAGGCAGCAGCTGAAGAAAGAATTATTAACCCACTGCCTGGAGGAGAAATAAAAAGAAAGCCGAGAGGGAATGTCATTGAGCAAGATGACGAACAACCTCAAATAAAATCGCTTCTTTCCGGAAATGAGAAATGGTTTATGGTGATGATACAGATAAAGTTGAAAAGAAACTTATATTGTTAATTTATAATGCATGCTGTGTCCTATAATAAGGTTACAGTTTTCAAACATGTATTCAACTTAAATTGGCTTCTAAGTCAGACTTTCTTTGGTGTTATAGCTCGATAAAAAAAATTGTACGGAAGAAAATCAAGAAAATGGCTTGCGGTTTTCTTTAAAACATGCTTCTACCCATTAAAAATCATAGCATTCTCATTGCTGCCTGAATACTTGCAAATTTACTATCTGGAAACATGCGAGACTTCACAATGCCATTTGTATGCTTCGCAAGTCGGTGTCATATGTTTGTTGTGCATTGGCTTTTGCCACAGCAAGAGCTAATTTATGATTTGACCTGATCGCATATGCTTCACATAAGTAATGTTTTTTCTAACCCAGCCATAAATATAAAAAAATTGGTGTAAATTATAATAACAGTGATGCGAACATACTCGGTAACATGTTACGTGGAATCAAGAACTATGCAAATTTGCAAGTCTCTCCAACTTCGGGCTTTATCATTTAAAGAAGCGAATCGTTTATTTTACCTATGTAAACTGATATTCATTATTTAACGCGCTTTGCACTTTAAGAAATTATTCGTAAAATTACCATATCAATGTATACGAATAGTGAGAAAGTGCGAATGGTAAACTATTCTCCCATACAAACATGGTACCTTTACTACATTCGCTCATGAAACAGTCAAATGCGTATGGAAGTCTCCAACCTTGTATACTAACGACGCCCAACATTCCTATAATGCTGTCTGACAGTTGCATTATATCCATAAAATGTATAAGTTAAAAAACTTCCATTACAGTTTAGGAAGTTTACCAGAAATGTTTTTACAGTATGGTGCATACAGAATAGTCCAGAATAGGCTGATTGTAAAAAAAAACGAGATGTTTGCGTAGTAAATAATTCAGATTAAACTGAAGTTCTCTCGTAAAACTTTCAGTTAAAAGTAGGGAAATCTATTAAATTCAGTGGCTGAAAAATACGTATTTTTGGTTTGTAACTGTAGGCCTACGTGTAGCGCTGTAACACTCAGTCTCCAGATTCAATAAACAACTGTGTTCATTTCAGTAATTGAACAAGAATAAACATATTGTGTAGGAAATTTTCTGCTGTTGTATTTTTGTAAATGCGAATACTACGATCATGCCAGTTTTACCCTCAAGAGCCTAACAATGTTTACTTCTAGCGAAGCAGAGTCTTCAGAGTGTTAAAGTGATTCGTAATATGCGCTGCTGGTACAAATTCTGAGTGGTTCGTATTATCAGAGCCGAACACGAAGCCTACAGCTAATCGGTTATGACAACAAAACAATAAAAAATCCTTTTTTTTTTTGCAACACCTGGAACAGTTAAATAAAAGTGGATCTGAAAGAGAAAAAACAATACAAGATTTTGGTTGGAACGCAGTCACATAGTCCCCGTACTGGTGATGCGTAGTAGATGAACAACTGTTTTTACATTTGTTTTCCGATGCATCTTCTGTCGCCTGGAAAATCAGTATGGTGGTAATTGTAAATACAACCGCCTCCATAATTACTGCAGCGATGGATAAATGCCACTTCCCTCTATCTCGCCTTGAAAACCACCATATGCAGGATTATTCAGTTATGTTCACCCCAAATATCTTCCGAACAGCTGAAGGTATCAAAATTTTTATTTCGAATTCGTAAATGGCACTACGGGGCTCATAAGACACAGCATATTTCTGTTCCGATATCTAATTAATTACTGAGATAGCAATATTAACTTAGTTTTTTAAAATTTAATATACCCATTTCTCCTAAAATCGTAACTAAGTGGCGAGTTAAAATCTGACAAGCAAATTTTGAGATATAAGGGGATGTTCATAGTTGTATGAACTTGACTGTAGAGGTGGCGGGGTGGGTTGCGTCATCCGCTGGAAGATGTTGTATTGGTGCGAACTGTGAAACAGTCACGATTGCTGAGTGAATTAATTATAACCAAGTTACGAACATAAAATTGAGCACTGGTTTTATTTGTCTGTAACATCAACAACAACACAAACCAACGATCGTCAGTTTGCGTTCGATACCTATGCTACTTGATAACTACTGCGTGCGTCACCTGTGAAGGAAGACTCCGCTGGACAACCCAGTGGTCGACGCGACCCAACCCGCCACAGCTACAGTCATATGAAAACTGTTATGGTGTGGTCAGGCCTTAGCTGAACGGCCTGCCTGATCACACCTTCAAACATTAAACCTGCAAACGAGCGGGATTGCAACGCCACCATTTGGTCGTCGATCCTTGCGAAAGAAGACAGTTGCAGAAATCCCCTCCACCGGTCACTGAGCGGGGCCGCAGAACCACGCGCTTGATATAGGCCGGCGTTAACACCCGGAACGTCGTCTGTCGTCTTTAGTCCTTTGGGCGACCCGACCAGGAAAGCAGACCAGGAAGATGGGTGTGTCAGGCCAGCGTTAACCGTCTCGCATAATCAGCCTCTGGCAACATTAACAAGGTGATGACGTTCCGGTTAGAGTTAATTAAAATTGCGTGAGTTAAATATAATGACTAATAGTATTAAATTTAATGTAAAGCTCCTCCGGTCAATGGTAACATAAATAGTTATCGTAAAATCTTAATGTTAATAAAACTCATCTTATAGTGTTGTGCTCTACCGAAGTCATTGAGTGAATATTGAGCTACGCCCCCAGCATCTTTCAAGTACGAATTGGCTGAAAAGCTAAGTTCGTAACAAAACACATATGAAAACGCTCTTATATATCAAAACGTAATAGTAAGATTTTCAAAACAATCGCGTCAATGGACTCGTTGCTTAGTAACATGTTATGATATTGGGAGGAATGGATATATATTCCCATTTAAAAAACAAAGTTGGAATTGAAATCTCAGTTTTTAATTACATCTCGGAACAGATATAGACCGTGTCTTATGAGCCTCACAGTACCATTTACGAATTCAAAATCAAAATTTCGATTCCTTCAGCGGTTTGGACGATATTTGGGATGAACATCTTGTTAACTGAATAATCCTGTGTACAGGATAATTCTAAAATCATGGGACAATCATTGAGGTGTGGTAGAGCTCACTAAAACAAACAATTATTGTATAGAAATATATGGGCGGAAGTGACGCGTCGAGGCACAAACACAAGAACATAACACATTAACGGAAACATAAAATGTTCATTAGCAGCATACGTAACGAGTGATTCCGAACGGAAAATGTTAAAACAGTTGCTGGAAATGCATCCACCAACAGTCATGCATGCTTGGCGACCTCTACATACGGCGTGATTGGCTGACAATGGTGGCGATAGTTGAGGGCAGTCAAACGGTGCGCCAGTGACCTGCTGCATCAGCATCAGCATCACTCCACCGACGCTACCAAGCTTGCATTACTGTCGGTGGTAGCAATTTTGAGCAATTATTATAAACATTGCTGTAAAAAGGCATTTAGCGGCGACGTTGTAAATAAACACTGTGTTGCATTTCATGTGTTAGTTTTGTGTTTGTGCCTCAACGCGTCACTTCCATCCATATATTCCTAAACAATAATTGTTTGTTTTAGTGAGTTCTACCACACCTCAATGATTGTCCCATGATTTTAGAATCATCCTGTATACTGACCTCAGAGTGCTGACGACATTTGTTACTCTTGGAATGGAGCCCCCCCCCCCGATAGCGTGCGAGGATGGCGGGGAAAGGTATTATTAATCTCAGGATGAGGGCAATCCGACTCGGCCAGACTGCCTCCGCCAGGCGATCACGTCGCGTGCTCTGCGAACGTGAGCCGCGGAAAACTCCGGCGAGAGGCCACGAAACATCCCCTAACCCAGCTCCGCCTCGCATTTGCGAAGGCTCACCGTTTGCCGACAAAATAAAATTATTTCGTTATTCATTCTCTCGCACAGATATTCATAAATATTCGGGCGGTAATTTATGAGATGGACGCAGCTTTCGTGCCAGGAAGAAGTTTGCATGCTGTGCACCGTTGCCAGCTCGTAGCTCGCATGTGTGTTCGTATTAATGTGTGTTCGGAAAAATTTGCTCGACGGGCCTGGAGGACGGAGGGTTACAAGCAGAGTGCTGGAAAAATTTGCTTCGGTGTTTAGTCACTTGTTGTACTTTAAGTACGCGTGCTTTATTCATTGGAATCCGTTTCATATGACATACACTGAACGACTCTGGTCAACAATTAGGTCTCTGATTATTGTGTAAGTTCAAGCACTCAATTGTTTGTAGTGTAATCCTAGTTTGGCAGAACTTCTTAAGGTACGCACTGTGTAAATGTGCTACAGTAATACACTGCAAGTAGTAGCACACATAAGATAAATACTCAGTCTCGTCATCAGGGACCTGCAACATTACGTTATTATTTCACATCGAGATAGACTGCACAGTCGTGTGCATACTCGAGCTGGCTTCATTTGTTGCTATCTCGATGTGAAGCAGCTTCCCTCCTAACTGTACGGCATTGTTGGTTTATGTATGTTCAAATAATTTTCCACAAAAAAAATATCACACAGGATAGAGAAGTCCATTTTTTAAATTAATTAATTTCGTTGGAATTTAATATTATTTTCATTAATGAGTCTTCGAACCATGTTCAAGGAAATGTTCCCAAATTCAAGGAAATGCCAATCGCATCGAGGAGCCACTAGCATGTGTTTTTACAAAAGATATATATTCAAATGTATTTCATAAACTTTAAAAATTATGGGCGTAGCATAGCATGGCATAACACAGTTTAGTATATATGGAATAATATTTCAAGCCTTCTTTCAAAAATTATTCATACATAAATTCCCAACTTGTTAAATACTCAATAATCCTCGTCTACCGTATTCGATGTTTCTTATAGGCGTAAGTGGGAGATTCATTTTTATAAAATATTTATGGCAAGTACATATGTGTGAACAACTCAAGCCCGACTATGGGAAGTGGCCATACTGTCACAAATCATTTTATAGGCATAGTATCACCTGGAAGTCACCAAGTTAAAGAAACTGTTGGTTCTCATTCCGCGAATGTTAGGGCTAGGTTCTTGAATATTTAGGAATTGGACAGCGCAAACCTGAACAAGCGGGTATGTTGTATTAGGCCATAAGTTCTTTAATAAGTATTCTTGGCTACCAAATTTCAAATCACTGTAGATGGAGACACCAAATTCAGATCATACCTAACGTTTCCGGCAGCAAACGATAAAATACGAGTCATTAGGCCCTAAGCCGTTTTATAACAAATAAAACTTCATAATTTACACAATTTAGTACAACATTTTAGCTCTCGAAATGACGGCAAGTTCCATCGCTGGAAACCTCAGATATGTGCCTGTGATCACTGCTAATTTACTGGAAAAGAAACTTGGTGGTATCGAGAATCGACTGAGCGAGAAATTTATGTAGAGTTTAACTACTCTGGAAAGCAGTAATGATGGTTGGGAGCACTATAAACATGTCAAGGGTGCGATGAAAGCTCGTCTGACTAGATTAGAAGACTCCATTAAAAAGCTCTTGTGAGCAAACCACCCACTCCTATTTCGAACCTGCAACCTTCAGCTCTGCTACCTGCCATGCGGAAGCCTACAGATCCATCCCCTCGCCTGCCTCCCAAAACTAATATACAAACAGTGACATCTATGTTATTTATGCATAATCTGTCTCCTTGGTTTGTGTGCAGCATATGTGTATGTCATGAACAACTTTAATGCGACGAAATTTGGTTACGTCGGTAGGACACATATTCACTTAATTATAGCGGAAATGGAAGCACTGCTGGGCGTGAAGCTCGTGCAACTAGACGAAACGACTATGAGAANTAACTTTAATGCGACGAAATTTGGTTACGTCGGTAGGACACATATTCACTATTCACTTAATTATAGCGGAAATGGAAGCACTGCTGGGCGTGAAGCTCGTGCAACTAGACGAAACGACTATGAGAAAAATTATTGTCGCCCTTGCCACCATAAATTACGACAAGTCATGGAAACATTGTACGCACTTGCAGGAAGCAATGTATATGCATTGAAGACACATTCGTGAAATGTAGGATGTACACTGTATAAAAAAGGACGAAGACTCGAAAAAGTGACCTGGCATATCGCAGGTTGGTGCAAAGTAGTGTACATAAACCGGCTGTTCTTGTTGAAACAATTATAATTCTCATCATAATGTCGACTGTTGCAAAGGACTTAAATCGCGTAGTCGAAAATGTGTGTGCAGGATATTTATTGGCGAAACGTGCACGAAAGGAGCATGATGCGGGTTTGGAGGAGGCTTGCGACTACAAATGGCATCTCAGCAGGTTGGAAATAATTCCCATGCAAATAAAATTACCAAAGCTTTGGAAGAATTGCTCAAATGAGGTTACATACGGTAAATAACTCTTGCGCAAATAGCCGCCGAGTTCCACAAGTCGGCTAGGCATAACTACCCCAGATGTAAAGTGGCAGTGTTTGGTTTACGAGTACTGTACCAGGTGGGTTTAGTAGAAATGATACCATATGCACGTGTTAACAGAGGTTTAAAATACATGCTGACTTTAACTGACTGTTGCAACAAGTGTGCATGGAGTGTACCAGTGAAGAATAAAATACGGAAATGTGCTGCAGGTGCAAAGAAGGTTGTTTTGCAGGATATAGACGCACCCAAAAATGTACAGACAGATCTCAGCAAGGAATCAACACTCCTACTTTTCGTGTAGTGATGAAAAAACGCATGACAAATAATTTTCCTACCCACACTGGTATGAAGGTCATAATTGTCTAGAGATTTAATCGCACTTTGAAAACAGAAACGTGAAGCCAATTTTCGGCACCGGGAAGCTACAAGTGGTTAGATTTGTTGCCTAAACTCATATATGCCTATAATCATACACTTCACCATACGATGGCTACACATCCTGTAGCTGTTTTGGATGATTCACTAACTCACACAGAATTTAAACACGAGAAAAATTTGGACAGACGCAAACTCAAAGCTCGTGTGGGTGATAGAGTACGTGTATCACGAATAAAGGGAAAGTTTGATAAAGACTACGTACCCAACTGGTGAAACGAGCTGTTATGAGTAGTAAAAATTCGTTATTATGAACCACAGACATACTATCTCGAAGATTTTAATGGGGAATCGATTCGTGAAGGATTCTATGCTCAAGAAATTCAGGTAACAAAGTTTCCCAATACATACCTTGTGGAAAAAGCGTTGAAATAGAAAGGAAATAAAGTATTAGTACACTGGCTGGGATTCACCAAATCACAGGATTCGTGGATACCAAAATCGGACATGATTAGCTAATAACGCCTTCGCACATGGTTGGTTCTTTAACAGCCACGTGGGTGGTAAAGTGGAAGGGGGAAGCTCTAAAACGATGGCAGATGTCCCTTCCAAAGACTGGTGTGTATGTGTGTGGTGCTGAAGAAAAGCTCCAAGATGATGCCAGATGTCCCCTTCCAAAGAGTGGTGTGCAGCACTGAAGAGCAACTTATATTTTTTTCATGATATATGACATATATATGTACTTAAAAAAACCAAAATAAATCTTAAAAAAATTGATGGTATGTTTTATTTGTATGAAACGTACTTTCCTCCAACAAATTAAGGTGTACAAAATGTTTTTCACATAACATGTCTATGAAAGAAACAAAACATATATAAGGTTGCTACTTGAATAAATATTTAATAAATTACTGCATGGTATTTTCAAAAATAAACATACATTAAAGTTGATAAATGATTACATGGTGGCAATCATTTCATCCAAGATGGTGATAATGTTAAGGTAAAGGACATACAATATGGTGGCAGTGATCTCATCCAAGATGGCGTATGAATCCACCAATTCACAGCCCCCAGCCCTTTCCCTGGAACATATCAAATCTATCTACTAGAGTTAATGAAGTATCCACAGTCCAGTATAGTTTGTATGCTCAGGTCCCCAAAGTTTTCATATCTGCAAAAATCAGGACACCAATTTTGATGTACCAATCATTGTACTCGCTTAGCACAGTGCAGTATGATGCATTCTAAATGGCTTAGGAGTGAGAATAATGATCCCAGTGTCTCCTAGCCTGTTGTAAAACGATTATTGCAGTGGCAATCATTGTTCGTCCAACTTGTCCAACTTGCTGATATAATCATCGGTTAACTCGACTTTGAGTGCCATAAGGGCAGTTGGTTAGGACCTAAATATTTCTGCTTATTGAAGAATTTCGACTACGATCAAAATTTGGCCAGGGATGACAGACTACGACCATGAAATAGAACATGTAAATGACCTAATTTGCCGCCTTGTCATCTGTGAAAGAGGATGTACATAAGCACATCAATGGCCGTGCAGAAGTCGCATTTTATGCCAGCATGAGCAGTATCAGCAGTTCTGAATTGACATTATTTCCCATTACCCAGTTATCAACATCAACTATTATCTCAATGCTATGTTTTTCGTAACCAACCTTCTGTAACATATCAATTCTTTAGGAAATGAAGAAATGAAGGATGCAGGAATGACAGGAAATGGATCTTGCTATGGTTGCTTGTCTACTGAGATTGCCCAACACTTGAAAATATATTGATGTTTCAGTATTAGTTAAAATCGGTGGTTGGAAGCAGCAAGTCTGGATGGCATTTTCTCCTCATACACTACATGTGCAGGCATGACATTCTCAGTTATGTTCAATACGTAGACATTAACCAAGACCGTAGGGCTGTCCCTCACCAACATTTTAATTTTGGAGACTGGTATACAAAACTTACATCCAGAAAATCTTAATTTCTTTCCGAGCTCATTGTACTATCGCTATAAATACTCGGAATGGCCGCATTCCACAAAAATTTACTAAAATCGCTCACTCCCAAACACATTGGTCACTACAGTTTTTCGGGGAATAAGAGAATGTTTTTTCTATTCTTTTCAGATGTCGTGAACTCAATTTATGTCCAGACACAAAAAGGACCCAGCTTATTGTTGCATGCTGAAGCCTTTCCACATCAGTTAGCTTCCAGCAACATCCTCTGGTTACGAACGTCTCTTATTTCTGGCAAAAATTGTGTGTACATTATTCTGTTATACCTCTAAACACATGTGGTTGTGCCTGGAAACGTTCGTGTCAGTGAAGGCACATGTATCCATAATACAGAGAAAAATCGTCTTAGAATTTTCACACTCGAGATCAATGTTGAATTTTAAAGTCCTTGTTCATTGATTTTTTTGGGTAATTTGGCTAATTATATTTATAATCTCAGGTGTTCTTTGAAGAAAAACTTGTATTTCCTACAACATATGGCTTGGTCCCAATCAATCAATTTTCATAAATTTTCCCAGAATTCGTTACCATTCTGGGGTGTCATTCGCTCATATGATAACAGATTAGTTGAGAGTTTAGTTAAGAAATTTGGGCCGCTCTTAACAACGAGGTCTTGCGAGACGATGAGGGAGAAATGAGGTGAGAATGGAACAGCACCGGAATGCAAGGGCGGGGAAAACAGGAGTGAGCCGAGAAAATCCGCCAACCAGCGGCATCGTCCAGCACGATTCCCACTTGCGAAAATCCGGGAGTGATCCAGCCGGGCATTGAACTCGGTTTGCCTAGGTGAGAAGCGAGCAGTATAACCGCTCAACCACCGTAGCCCCGATAGCAGATGAACATTTTGAAGTCCTGATGAAATGTGAAGTATGGCCATTCGCTGCGGCGATGGAGACTGAAAACATTATCTTTTGCAAAGTTAAGGACCTGTATCCTCGCATATTTTTGCGTGTATTAGCAAACTGTGTGTTTGCATACGTCTTTCACTTTAAATTTTTCAAAGCATAAACCGAATTTCACCAAACTCAGCACACGTATAGTATTTAGCAAATATATCTGACTTTTACAGTTTTCGACCACGCCAAACATTTACTTTCAAAATGGCGGTCATTTAACATTTAGGTGGGTATGTCATATTTTGGGAACCATTTAATTTATTTAAACAAAATTTGCTATGTTGTCAGCGCATCATGTTAACATAGAATTTATGAAAAGAAAAACACCTGAATAAATAAAGATTTTACACTGTATCTCGAAAACTACTTTACAAATTATCACCAAATTTGGCTCATAAGTAATGATATTATATGCCGTATAAATTTATGCGTTTTAAACTGATAAGTCCTTATTTTCAAAATGGCGCCCATACAAATTTTTAAGATTTTATCGGAATACCTACTATACCATTCTACATATTTTCACCAATTTTTGAATGCTAAGAGTATCTATTTCAGGCATCATAAATGCCAACAAATAGTCACTTTTGTCCGCCATTTTGTAAGATAGAGAAGCAAAACATTCTCTATGCCATATCTCAGAAAAGAAATGACTTATACCTACAAATTTGGCAAACAAGTAGTACTGCGGCAGGTAATATATACAGGTAGGTTTTAAGTAGTTCATACGCTTATTATGGCGGCCATACAGCTATTAGACATAGCATGATGTATCGACAAAACCATGTAATCAATTCGAATTTATCTTTGCATGCTCGGAGTATACAATACAAACATAAAATGTGTCTGCACAGAGCCTATTTTTCTGCCATTTTCTAAGATAATGCCACACGAATAAGTAAAATTTTAATGACATATCTCGGCAAAAAATAGACCATTCCCTTTCAATTATAGCAGACAAATAGTAATTTGGCATGTGATGCAATTAGTATATTTTAAGTAAGTAAAACAATTATATTCAAAATGGCGGCGATATGGCTATTTTAGATTTGTTTACTATATTGTCGAAACCATATAATTTATTCCAACATCACTTTGTATGCTTGCAGTATATATTAACACCATCAAATGTGTCGAGACAAAGTATCTTTTGTCCACCATTTTGTAAGATAGCAGCACATGATGATTTAAAATTATTATGTAATCTCTGGTAAACCCCAATATTTTTCTACCAAATTTGACAAACAAGTAGCACTACGGCAGGCCATGTAAACTAATACGTTGTGAGTGGGTCATACACCTATTTTCAAAATGGCGTCCATTAAAAATTTTTACCTCTCTATATTATATCTACGAAACCACAATACAAATTTCAGCTTAACTTTGTATGTTGACAGTATATATTATAACCACCAAATTTGTCTATACAAAGCCTCATTTCCCCACCATTTTGTAAGATAGCCACACTTGAAAAATAAAGTTTTTATGCTATATCTTGGTAAAAATTTCAACCGATTTCCACAAAATTTGGTGTAGAAGTTGCACTGTGGTATACCATATTAATTTGTTTATTTTAAGTGTGCCAGATACATATTTTCAGAATTGTGGCTGTAATTACACTTAAGTTTTGTGTGCTATATCGACGAAACTATGTAACCCATCATTATTTAACTTTGTATACTGTATCTATGAAAATCATCGAATGTGTTAATACATTATCTTATTGTCCTCCATTGATGAAGTATGTCACATGACAAAAATGTATGTTTTGTGCCATATCTCGACGACCCTAAACCAATTCCAAATGAAATTTTACATGCAAGTAGTGCTATAGTACGATAGGCAAAATAACATGTTTCAGATGATATTTATCAGAAGTATCGGTTATGTTATTAAAGATGCTCTTTTGCCGGGCTATTTGAAAAATAGCATGTGGTTTGAAAATTTACCATTTAGCCATATTTGCGAAACAATTCAACTAATTTCCACTAAACTTTGCGCGCCATTAGTGCTACAGAAGGTCATGTAAAATTACATGACTTAAGTGGAGTCAGATGTTGATTTTCAAAATGGTGGTCATATAAATATTTTGATAAATTTGGCATTTCTATTTAACGATTTAACTAAATTCACCCAAACTTTTTATGCTGACAGTATAGACTGTATTAAAATCATTGTATAGAGATCCTATTTTTATAGCTATTTTTATGATAGCACCAATTCAGAAATCTAAGTTTTTATGTCATATGTCGGTAAACAACAACCAATTTTCCCCAAATTCGGCACACAAGTAGTACGACGGGAGGCCATGTAAATTTGTGTGTTTTAAGTGACGGAGGCATTTACTTTCAAGATGATGGCCATGTAAACATTTCAGGTTAGGGAACCATAAAATTCAAATCATTAGACTGATTACATCTGAAGTTCAAGCTATGAAGCCTACCTCCGTGGTGGAGTTAATTGCAGTCTGGCTTATTTTACAAGGTTTTCTGAGTTTGAGTCCCGCGTAAGGCACGTGCATATTTGTAATTGTCTCGGTAAAGTTGCATATGTTTCTAACTTTATCTCTAATGATATTGCTGTCAACAAGACATCAAGGACTACCTACCGTCTAAGCTTCTAAGAACCTTATTAAATATGATTCGCACCAATGTAGAGGAAAGTAGGCTCATTAGTTATATAATTAACCTCCAGTACACATATGTGCCGACAGTGACTTAAGCAATTACTCATAATATATAATGAAATTTACTCTTACCCTACAAAAAACAATATCGGGATTAAATAATGAGAATACGTATTAAATATCTGCAAAATGCTGCTGATGTTAAGTTAATAAAAAATTTGCGTGTGTCCTGTGTTGTATGAGGGATATACTCTAAGAGGTATCTATCTACTTCCAACAGTTACTTAAACTTTTTGGCAGATTTCTTTACTTTGTTTGGGAAAAGTATAAACAAAATTATGAGNGGGATTAAATAATGAGAATACGTATTAAATATCTGCAAAATGCTGCTGATGTTAAGTTAATAAAAAATTTGCGTGTGTCCTGTGTTGTATGAGGGATATACTCTAAGAGGTATCTGTCTACTTCCAACAGTTACTTAAACTTTTTGGCAGATTTCTTTACTTTGTTTGGGAAAAGTATAAACAAAATTATGANTCTACTTCCAACAGTTACTTAAACTTTTTGGCAGATTTCTTTACTTTGTTTGGGAAAAGTATAAACAAAATTATGAGTAAGCAATGCACAGCAATAACCAAAGGACTTAGAGACGCAATCTATAATACGCTAAAACAGGAATCGGCTTTCAAGACCCCGCTGTTAAGAGCCACCCAAATCTCCTCACTCACTTACTCACTCACTTAAATGGGATGTAACTTACCACAGTTAAAGCTAAGAAACACAGTGGAGAAAACGATATATCACCTATCGCATCAGATTTAAAGCTGAACATTGCGTGACTTTCGTCGCATTATATACCTGCAGAGGCTGATAAACCACGTGACCAATAGCCAATGACAAGCAAGCATTGCGACCTCACTGAAATCTTTATCATCATTAGATTTTTTAATCGGCGCTCCTGGGTAACGTTGTCGGAAACCAACATCTGGTAATCGAAGGGAGAAGGACAGAATATTTCAGGTATTAAGAAAATACATCGTGATAGTTTATTAATGTGAACTATATTCTCATTAACACATTTTAATCGATTTTGTCAATTTTTCTATTTTTATGAGAATTTTATGAATTTTTTTACGAATCCTAAGTGCTGGATTGACTGTGTGCAGCGGAGCGACAGACAAAGTAATCAAAGTTATAGAATATTTAGTGTGTGGACGCATGTGAATAACTGCTGAGTGAAGCGAAGCGAGAGGTAAAAGCTAGATGGTAAAAATAGTAAAAATAACTAGGTGACAGACATAATATAATATGAACCACTAGGCAATGTATTATTAATTATTCCTGAGGCATTTTTTCGAACTTTTTTCACTGTTTCTGTAGTATTAATGATCAATTTTCACGACCATGTGCACTAAAATACAACATGGCTGCCACCATACTCAACATAACCGTCGTCGAATTGGATTGAGAAGCTTTAACACTTGGCTGACTTTCTCCACACTCCATATCGTTGTGGTATTTCTTTGGAATGCTTAATTACGCCTAAAGGCTTGTCATAGTCCAGAGGNTTCTCCACACTCCATATCGTTGTGGTATTTCTTTGGAATGCTTAATTACGCCTAAAGGCTTGTCATAGTCCAGAGACGATAAGAATACCTTCTCTAGTTTCGGGAAATTTTTAGCGATGATTGCACGCTTACTTCTTACAGGTTCGACCTCAGTACACAATTGTTTAATGTCCAAAGTAATCCCCAGCGGAAAAAGAAGACGGCAATAGGACCTGAGTTCGAGACTCGAAACAATAAAAACATTATTTTCCTCTNAATCCCCAGCGGAAAAAGAAGACGGCAATAGGACCTGAGTTCGAGACTCGAAACAATAAAAACATTATTTTCCTCTTTCTTACACATTTATAGTAGTTTTATTTTTCAAGTAATGAAATAATTTTTTGAAGTATGCTTGAGAATAAGTAAATACTAAGAAAAATGCACAGAAATGAAAAAAATTAATATAGTCTAATAGTTAGTTTAATGACACAAAAGGAAACTATGGACATATAAAATATAAGAAGAACCCAGAAATTCCAACTTTTATATAGAAAAAAACTTATAAATAAAACAGTTTTAAAGGTGAATTCCACTTCGCATATAGTCGTAGGACCTTAACACCTGAAATAAGCGGTGATTGGTCCTAGTCGATAATATATCTGAGCGAGATGAAGTCGAGACTGCCACTGCCGAAAACAACTGGGCATCCTCTCATCGTAAGGAATACCACCAGCCATCTGGCGAAATGCCGAGGATTGTCGAGCTCTCCCGAGTCGACTCAAAATAGGTGCCCCAGTTTGCAGGCCCCACATCGCCCCATTTATTAAATATTGTACCAAAACGATTTAAGTAAATTTCAGAACTTCGATATTATTATGTCCTTGAATATAGATGCGCCTGGACGTGCCGAAACGCTAGGATAAGTTCTGAGACACATATAGACTCAATCCAGATGCTTAAGTACACGGCAATAACTTTATTTAAATAACGTTGACCTAATCGTCATGCTCTGCTTCGTGCAGCGCGTAGCACACATGCACTCTAAAGACGAATCTAGGTAATCATTGCCACGGTGAGGTATTCATTGTCACGTGTAGAGGCGCAATATAAGACGTACTTTTTTGTTACCTCGTTCACTCGTGCTTTTATAAAGACCTTGAAAATGTTGTATACAATAAATTACACCCGAAGTATTTTTTTCTATATTAACCTCATACAGTTAATTTATGATCCATAAATGATTTTGAAGGAGGAAGGGATGTGATTGTACTTCCTCACAAAATGTACAGTATTGCACGCGTTCACAAGGCGACCACTGCTATATTCGCGTACATAAAGTTGATTAAAATAAAATACAATCGAAAACGTACAGCAATCATTTCTACTGCAGGAATAACAATTATGTTGGTATCTGTATTCCCACTTTTTACATTCTTATTGATCCACGTCCGACCATACAATACACGACGTTCATTACTGTCCAGCTGACAGCCAATATAGTGCTCAGTTCACAGTCTTCTAATCAAATGTTGTTTCATTCTCAACATGATTTACATTCAAACGTATTCATATGTGTAGCCAAAAATTTCGTATTTTGTAAAATTAAATGTTGGTTGGTAAGACGAAGAGTTTATGAAAAATCGTGATAAAAACTATCATAACAATGAAACTACATACGAATGATATGTATTTTTNTATCATAACAATGAAACTACATACGAATGATATGTATTTTTAAGTATCGAGATATATCGAGATTTGTTTCTCCCGAGATATATTCGGGCATAGTCCTCAATGAGTTAACCACATTTAAAAATATATATATTGCCATGCAAGTACAATGTTTATATCCCACCGTACTAGAGAGTTAAAGTCTAAAGATAAAATAAAATATATTTATTGACTCTCNTTAAGTATCGAGATATATCGAGATTTGTTTCTCCCGAGATATATTCGGGCATAGTCCTCAATGAGTTAACCACATTAAAAAATATATATATTGCCATGCAAGTACAATGTTTATATCCCACCGTACTAGAGAGTTAAAGTCTAAAGATAAAATAAAATATATTTATTGACTCACATTCCAAATGAGAGGGCTTTCAAAAGCCCTCAATTTACCGTGAACAGCGTATGCATATATAAACACGATATTTCGAGGAAAATTTACATGACAACGAATTTAAAACATATATCTTAAAAGAGAACATTCGACATGATTACTTGTAAAATTTTATACACTGAAACTACCGCTCATATCTACGTCACGCTCTCTTGTTGAAAGTCGGAAATCAACATTCTTCATTAGGGTAAACTATTCCAGCGTGTAGCAGATATACTCTGGTGATACAACATCCAACAAAACAGTTATTTTGGAAAATTATAAATATTAAAGTTTCTTGACTAGCGTGTCCCAAATATAATGATGTATAATTACGGATCTCACCACTTTGTGGTACAATTAACAATTTGGCCATATTTCACACTTCTGTATTTGATCGGAAACTGGTCATCGGTTCAGTGTCTGCTGCTCCGGCTACACGCTGTTTCCACCATTGCCTTTTTCAAAATAAATTTGTTCAGTGAAGTGTGCTATATGTGTGCAACTGGCTCAGTGTACTTCATAGCGTGCCTCTAACATGTTCCCAGTTACTCAAAACCGAAAATAACGTACGTCGGTATGAAATCTAGCTTTCGCCAAAACATATCGTGACATCATAAGGTTTGTGGGGAGTAGGTAACACTCCACCTGAGAATATGTAAGTATAAACAAACGCGTTTTCTGATTGTACGTAACTGTTAGGTAAGTTTGTGAGTGATATGCATTGAAAATTAAAATGCGACCAATAACTATTGTAATAATGTTATTAATTATCTTTAACAAAAAAAGTTTATAATCGTAAAAATTCCAGTACATGAACGAAATGCATTACAAGTGACTGGATTTAAAAATTAAACTTTTTCTTTAAAATTATTTGCAGATGAAAATCTGAGAACAACACTGAAACGAACTGACATAACCATGTTTGACTTAATCTGGGGAAAAAAAATCCCAGGGAAATATGAGGATCCGTGGGAACGATTACAAAAGCGAGAACTGAGACGTAGGGAGTAGGGCGTATAAAATGGCGATGGTCCAGGAATGTCGTAACGAGGGAAGATTGCTGACGGACAGAGAGTGTGCTCGAGTGAATACCGAGAGATCTGATAAGACCCAGAGGGAGCTCACCAAATCGACGTGACAGGAGAAGAGGACATGCCGAAGGAACAAACTTGACAAGGGCGGCGCAAGAGAGGATTCCATTTCTGGAAACCTGCAGGATGAAGTTGCTAGCTCGTAGACGGCGACTGGAAAAATTTTCCCGTTCAAATGCTCTGCAGTCTAGACTTCCCAATCCTCTGAGTAGTTGATCCCGACCAGGAGTTTCACAGGCAGCCACTTTGACACTCCAAGCAGTCATCTCTGTATTCGGTGTTTATGTAATTGCGTATCTATTTTTGACTTGGCGTCCAGTAGCGCATGTCCAACAAAAAAAATACACGTGGATGTGAGTGAAACTAACACGTTTTTGAAGTCTAATCTGGTTTGAAATCAAATTGCAATTTTTTTGTTTTCCTACACGTACCTTTCACAGTGTCACAACAGTTTTGAACCGGCTCCGTTAGCCCGCGTAATGAAAATTATCGCATAATAATCATAAAGTTGGAGATAATGTAGTAGTTGAACGGCTAGAATCAACAGGATGGAGCACAGCAGACCTACTGTTTAAAAATGTGTATAATTCTGATAGTTTTTTTTTATAGAAATTACATTTTATTAAATGATTTTACAAAGAGTCACAAGTGAATATATATATAAGACATATTTTTACAACAATTATGTACATAAATAAATGACAAAGACTTAGCGATTGTTATAAATAACCTAGAGGATGCCATCCATAAATTACGTCTGATACTCTCACACATACACGATTGAACAGGCCACCTCTACATTACAGTTTTGACTTGCACATATCTCCTGCGAAACTGCCGATGCAATGAGACAGCGCAGAGCTGAGCAATTAAATAGACTGCACTGGATTGCAGCCAATGTGTGTTGTTTACTAAAATGGCGACACACTATCTCTAACTAGACACTTTCAAATGTAACCTAAAAAAAACTAGCCGTATTATAGACATTTTAAAATGGTAGGTCTACTGTACCCCGCCTTGTATATTTCCGCGGGTACTTTTTCCTAAAGGCCACATTACACGGTACCAGATGTCGTAAAAGCTTGTGCGAGGTCAGCCGTAAGAGCTGTTATACATACTCGTACGGCGACCGTTGTGGCGTTTGTCACCTCGTACGACGGGATTTCATATCAGGTTTGGTAATAGGAGCTGTCCTATTTTCCCTGACAGGTTCCATACCAACTTTCGTACTTGGCCAATCGCACTGCAGTTACAGAGCTCAATGCACTTCCCGTGGCTACCACTTGAAACGATTTAATAAAGAAATTAAACCATAAATTATGCCTACATCTTGATTATACGTCCGTGAGGCTGAAACTCAC
Source organism: Clitarchus hookeri (assembly GCA_002778355.1). Lineage (NCBI taxonomy): Eukaryota > Metazoa > Arthropoda > Insecta > Phasmatodea > Phasmatidae > Clitarchus > Clitarchus hookeri. The sequence continues at coordinate 74,307 of NQII01008102.1, forward strand.
TTAAATTGGCTTTGAAATACGACAGATGCAAACAAATGATGTTGATAGGGATAGGAAAATTTCGCGAATTTATTTGAGGATGAGATAGACGTCCAACACGTATACGCTGAAGTCACCTTTGCCATTGGATCGCAGTTCATTAGACACGCCCTGGACGACTGCGGTCCAATAGCAGACTTGCAAGGAAATAAGTAGCGAGTGCCATACTGCTAGGTACAGGGTATCATTGGCTACTCTCTGTAGCAGCAGCCAATGAACAAACATCTGAGGCTGGAATGCACACAGTACTGCGGTGTATAGCTAACAGGTCATTGAACTTGCGACATTTTTTCATCCCTAGACATTGACTATGGTAGATTTCGATTACTGTTGGAGAAAAATAATAAAGATTTAAAACATATAATCCAGATGACGGAAAAAATATAAACAAGCTGTTATGACACGTATTTAAATTGGTTGATGCGGGCACAGAGTACGTAAGAATACAGAGGTGAACAAACAGCTTGTGCCACCAACTAAAACCACACACGCCAGTGAAAATGGCGTTACTGGCCTTCGACGTGTTGGAACACCGTTCGCCAATCACCGCCTGGTAACCTGCTCACCATCTGGCAGCCCAGCCAATAGGGAACAATCCGCAGTATGCAGTAGCCAGTTAGACACAAGTCCCGTTCCTGTACAATCACGCATCCAATCAGAACACGGCTACTCTCGCGTCAGAGGAACGGCCATGCAATTGAGTTTCGGTGCACTTATATACGCCGTAGTGCGCGAATTTACTGTTAGCGCATTGGCGGTCTCGGGTCCCTCGTATACAGTTTTAGTTTTGGCAGTGAATTCAAAACTTTGTCGGGTACACTTTAGTTTACTACTACGGGTAAATGCATTATAAATGTTATTTAAAATTTCACTAAATCTTTGAAAAATGTACTTTTGTGAACTCATATTATTATTTTCAATCATTTGAAATACACCAGTGAGTGTTAAACTGTTCTAGCGGCCGACAGTAATAAAGCAATATTACAATGTGCTAGTTTTTTAATAGGCCAACGCAAGTTGCTGATTATAAACTATTCGCGGTTTCTTTATACTTTTTTAAGCAAACCTTTGAAAAATCACACCACGTACGACGTTTTTGGTGGTTTACTGACTACGTTATGTATCACAAGCATTTTATTCTTGCGTTAACATTAAAGTAACTTTTTTTGATTGAATGAAAATTTTATTTATTTACTATATATAAATTATAATATTTTGTTCGTAAATAATATGGATTAAAACAGTGAGAAAATATGTGTGTTGGTAATGCCTAGTAAGAAATAGTTCTTATTGAAAACATTACCCTGAGTGAGCACGAATGCAGTGCATTGTACCTTTGGTGTAATTTTCTATACTAGGATATGTTTTGTTTACATGAGGTGGAGAAATGTCCTGAAAGTTGATTTTTAGCAGGGCTTCAGAAAAGTTGAAAGTAACCGTGAATGCACTATATGAGCGGTTCTACGAGTGGGGTTAATAGATATTACGAACCATACGGTTATCTGCGCACCCATCGTGTGTCTAACTCTAGTACGCCAACTCCTGTCGTGTAGGGATCTTCCATGGCTTTTCGCATAGAGATTGGTATACCGGCTCAAGCACCGGTCTTATAAAAGTTTGTACAAGAGCAAGGATGACAGAAGGTGTCGTGTTTCAGGCCGCGATTACGATCACTTCACATTTCACGTAACACGCTGATGTAAGCCGCCTGTACCTTGACGAGTGTGCTTCAGTGATATTTATTACGATCATTTCACATGTAGGTTCACGTTAAGAAAAACTTGTCNCATTTCACATGTAGGTTCACGCAAAGAAAAACTTGTCAATGTCAAGCTTTTGTAGAATACGTCACTCTGTACCATGATATCTTGCTGTTTATCGCAATGGAGACGGGACTGGTTTTTCTTTGCTTTCCAAGTTTTTTTTGCCACGCCGTCTGCTTACGTATTTACCCAACTGCATATATAATTTTCTACCGGAAAGGACGACGAAATAATAATATAAGTTAGGCCAGAATTATTTTGTTTTTTAATTCGTAAATTGTCGTAAGCGATTTGTGAGATGGACACAGCAGTTGCTATACTATATAATTGGAAAAAATAATTTATATTTTATTTGGAGTTATAGTGGTGGTAGGAATGTGACTAAAATTTGCATGCATTCCGCATAAAATCAGGAGTTGATATTATGCAATTTAAGTACTCTTATATTAATAAATTTTGATGTAGTAATTTTATGTTGCAATATGTAGAAAGAGATGAACCGGGGATAATTAATTACTTCACCCTGAATTCGGAGGAAAGGAAGGCAGACACTATTCTCACGGTACCGCGGGGAGAAAGCATATAAACTCAAGGTTCAAGGGCGAGCTAGTTATGCTTTCAGCGAGCTTGAGAAGAGGGAGGGACCTCTGCTGATATAATTAAAATTTAACATAACTAATCTAAATGTTAGAAGAATGTAGGCTGTCCCAAATTAATATTAACACTCTCTGAACGTGAACATTAGAACAACTATTAAAACAAATCCGATGGGACAGCTTGTATTTGGCACTACAAGGAACATGTTGGGTGTGTGAGAATGTTGATAACAATCACAAGTGTTCAAAATGCACGCCATCAGCAGTAAGACATCGCGTGCAACGCTGTAGGACATAACGACAAAGAGTAGCTACGGTTTCCACGGAAGTGGGTTCACAAGAGGTCACAATCTAGTCTCTCGTGGTATCCAAAGTCCGTGACTTTGTGACAAACGAGGCGTACTTCAGAGTTACAAGCAGATGAGAATCTAACGGCGTCACATTTGGAAATCTAAGTGGATACTGAATACTTCCTCGTCGGCCTAACCACTTCCCAACAAATGTTTCCCCCAGGAGCAACAGTACGTCTTCGTGCTAACGTGGCGGTGCACCGCCCTGTTGGAAAAAGCAATAGTCATTCGGGTACACTGAAAACAACAATTTTTCGTTGTTAAGATCAGATTCACGCTCAAAATGAATCACATTTTTTCACAAAGCCAAATAATTGATTTAAAACAATTTTGTAATGTGCCAAACGAATGTTTTATTGTTTCAGTATATTGAACAAATATTTAGTGTAAGCAATCGTATCATTACAATTTATAAAGTAATTAGTATGTTTAGTTAGCTAAATAGTTGAATAAAAGGATTTATTTGCAGCTACCAGTTTTTTTGTTGGCGGCGCTAATCCATTTGCTTGTCTTCCGTCTTCAATTTTGTTGGTTCACGCACGTTCAAAGGAATCGTCAATTTTTTACGTTTGAGGTCCTTGCATGTAGTTGTCTAAGGAATAGCTGATGATATGACCAAAAAAAAAATGTGCAAGATCGGAATTTTACTGTACTTGTAGGTAATTAAATTAATTATTTCACAATTATGGGGTTTGTAAATAACTGTTGTGTAGTTGTTTAGATTGACATGTTATGCATAGATGCCGATTTTTATAACCTGGGATTGTATCTAAGTTAAGTTTTGATTTATTTATAATAATTACAAAGCAGTGAGCCGAACAAATAGTGACCGTGCAAGTATCGGAATATGAATAAATACGTTGTACATGCAGCATTCCTATCGTCACGTATTCAAACACCTATGAACATAAAAATTGTATAACAACGAATCATAAAACTATTGTAGTGTTAATAATACTAGAATATTTTACGCTAGGTATTTAAAAGTTGCGTATGCATACAATATACGTATGTACAATACGGAGTCCGTGGCTCATGAATAATTTTACACAAAAGGCCGACCCACTAATAAAACATATGAACATAAACTCACAAAACTGCAACATATTACCAACAAAAGGTTTGATAGAGACAACAAATATTTAGGTTCAACCAAGCAAACCAAATGTTTTGTTGCAAACAAATACAACCAACCAATTAATTTGGTTTAAGCGATGAAATATTTGATTGCATCAACAATATCAAATGATTTGGTTGTAGCGAACAAATTTTGTTTGAACCAAAAAAATTGTTTTCTCTGTGTATATTTGGTGAACAGCTGGCACAATGTTTTCTTACAACATGATACGGTAAATCTCACCTGCCACCGTTTCGTCAAAGAAGAATGGCCCTACAAGTCCTCTGGCAGACAAACCGCACAGCACTTTTAACCCAGGAAGATTAACTTCTTGCCCTGCCACAATGTGACGATTTTCATCGGCCCAGTACACACAGTTGTGGTGATTGACAGTTTAATTAACTTTAAAGCAAAATGTTCGCTGTCGTTGCAAATGTTTACAACCCACTCACAAAATATGACGTTCCTATCGGGGTCATCTTTATTCACAGCGCTAAGTAAAGTAGACATGTAGGGCCTCTCATTTATTTGGTTTAAAATGCGACGCACACTTTATTTAATGCCACACTGACTAATGCGCAGCTTGCCGCACGGACTTCGACTTCCCGGGAGAACGAGTGAACGTGCACAACACAACCCTCACACTTCCTTTGCCGTTATATTCCTGCTGCGCCACCCTTTCTTCACAGCACACACATTTCCACCTCTCACAAGCCTGTCACACAATTGTGTCACCGTTACATGCGATGGTGGTGCAGAATTTAATACTGTCGTACGTCGTCTCTGCATTCAATCGTGTTCTCACAAAAAATTATAATAACGCTTTAATGTTGTTTGAAAGAAAACCTTGTAACCTTCTGGGATTGTAGTGCAGCTGATCGCGGCTGCAAACTGAGATTACAACAACGAGATGGCTGCACGTGTTCGCACACACCCAGCGTTGCCCTTATAGCGTCAAATACACACAGCCCGATTGTCTTCAGTAGTTTCTCTGTTAGTAATGTACAAAGAGGGTGAACATTTAGTAGTTTCTCCGTTACGGACGAAAAGTGTAAACATTAATTCGGGTTATCCGGTGCATGTCAAGGTTAAAATACGCAAGTTAAATGAAAATGAAATAAACTTATCGCAAGGCATCGGAAGGCAGAGGACCGCCTAGATCCAAAATCACACGTTATTGGCTGTTTCGGCTCGCCTTTTTTTGTGTGAGCTGTTGGGCTTGACGGAATGCCAGCACGAA
>NQII01008103.1:0-37350 GCA_002778355.1 Clitarchus hookeri
ACGGGTGAGGAACTGTCTACGTCGACGGTTCGACACCGTCTGCTGTGGGCTGGGTTGGTGGCACGCATGTCATTTCATCGACTTCCATTGTTCAGAAACCACAAACGCCTCAGACTGCAATGGGCACGTGAACGCCGTCTCTGGCGTTCTGAGTGGCAATTGTAGTGTTTCGGGACGAGTCCTGTTTCAACCTGTCGTACAGTGATGGCCGCATGTGTGTTAGACGCTACTGTGGTGACCGCAACCTGGCAACCTGCATTGTGGAGCGGCATAGAGGACGAAAGCCAACTGTGATGGTTTAAGGCACCATAGGCTATAATAACATGCGATCTATACTCCACCATATTGAAGACAATCTGAACAGGAACGGCTACATCAGGGAGGTTTTAGAGCCGAGGTACTGCCACTCTCAGGCAACTCCACTTGCCATATTTCAGCAGAACAATGCCCGGCCACATGTAGCGAGGAATGTGCAAGCCTTCTTGAAAGACGGGTACCACTGCTTCCCTGGTCTGTACGTTCGCTCATAGAACATGTCTGGGATATGGTTGTTCGGCGAATTTTTCGTCACGAACCTCCAGCTACAACTTTTGATGCTTTCCGGACTCGCATACAAACCGCGTGGAGGAAGATTCCCCATGAACATATCCAGGTCCTCTTTGATTCCATGCCATGACGTTTAGGGTATCTGGTTGCAGCACGTGGGGGTTTCACACCATACTGAATTCTCAAGGACAGAGATTATGTACAGTTCTGTAATCCTAATTATCCGTGCATTATCATGTTCCTAATCTACGGTATAAAGTTCATTTCAATCACTTGTATCCTAGACGATGTTGCATTTTTCACAAACTTTTGTGTATAATGTTATAGTTGAAACTAAATGTAATTTATTAAAAGATTATATAATTAAAACATGCATAACTACCACGATGTATCAGGAACGACTAACGAAGTTGTAAAATAAATTCTGCCATTATATTAATAAATAATGAAAATATCAGTAACTCCTCAGTAAAACTGCCAAAAATAAATATAGTCATAATAACTTTACATTTAAGAGAAAAAAATATACTTAAAATGTGCGTTCGTATCAAACCAGTGCTAATTTATGAAAATATTGGATTGCACTTCACTTGCCAGACACTTATCTTTGTCACTCATCTAGTGTGTAAAATAATATTGAAATGTCAATAACGTCAAATATATGATGTTTCTTTTTTTAATGACTGTATTTATTACTTACACTCATTTTGATAAAATACTGCATAACACGCAAATATTTTGGCCACTAGCCTACAGTACAGTAACACTTAAAATAAGAATATAATCGAGAAGAAACAGAGATAAAGTACGCCGTGAAAGAATTTTTCCTTTTAATTCTGTAAAACGCCACTAAACGATTTTCAAGTGACTTAACTGTACGATTTCGATGCGGAAAAAATGTGACTAATTAATATAATTATTGTAAACATGCAAGCTTCACTCCGTATCACTAGTGTCATAAAGCACGCGGAATGTGGAAACAAAACTGTTGACTTTTAAGTCAATATTTTAACACATTTTTGAAAGATTAAACTGATAATAAGGCTGTTGAATACAAGATATTTCTTGTGATGTTTTACCAATTTCTGGTAAAACAGCTGAAGACAGTTTCGTCAGTTAAATGTTTCTGATGCTATAACATTTCCATGATTACCCCCCACATTTCAAAAGTAGAAGCTGAAGGTATACTCTCGGTAAACTCCCTGCTTATCCTAATGCCACATGCAAACATAACTTAAACGAGCCAGAAAAAAGTCAAGGAAAAACCAACGCACAGTGTGTGGACTGGGCAGACAAACAAAACAAATNAAACGAGCCAGAAAAAAGTCAAGGAAAAACCAACGCACAGTGTGTGGACTGGGCAGACAAACAAAACAAATATTTTTATACAGAACAGTTACATTTAATTCAGCAATGCTACCTTAAAACCTAAACATATCAGGAACGAAGTTTTGTTTCAAATAGAAAAAAATTAACGTTGTCTGACTAGCTATTACCAGCAGACCTCTTTTATCTCCGTTAAAAATTTTGATTGACTATGAAATAAATATTACAAATTTTTAGAGAGAAATAATATAAGTGAATGTTTTAGTTAATAAAAAATTAATAGTTCGTAATTGTTAAAGTGTTTTGATATGATGTGTGAAGATACCTTGGCTATACTATGCATTAAATTGTTATCAATCTTCTAGAATTAACACACAATTTAAGCTCACAGCTAAGAGACATAATATTATTATTGTGCTGTGGAACATGTTTTTACAACGTCAACATGGAAACAAAACTCCTACGAAATTTTTCTGCTAAGACAAGGTTGAAATTTATTATGAAAGAGGAAGCCGACAACTTCAACACTGGCTTAAAAACTCTCAAAATAACTGCCAAAATTCGCGTGTTTAAAAAAAAATGTGACGTTTGTTAACATTTTATTTTAACCTCAAACTTACGCTTTATGAATAAAAGAACATTTTATGTAAATTGATTATTACCTATAGTGTTTGCATTAAAATTAAATTTAAATAGTGTAGTAACATNAAAAGAACATTTTATGTAAATTGATTATTACCTATAGTGTTTGCATTAAAATTAAATTTAAATAGTGTAGTAACATCTCAAAGAATTTATTTTAGTGAATCATGTGCTAACCTTATTCGAAACCACGTGGTTCTGACAGATCGGTAGGAATAAAATCTATTCAATGTTGGGACACGGAGTTGGATACTGCGCAGTTATCACGCGTAATCTAACCGATATTTACTCTACGGACAGAACTACTTTTGATGAACTGCTGTCAACATTTTGTATTTTTACAACCATAGTTTCCTTTGAAATNACTCTACGGACAGAACTACTTTTGATGAACTGCTGTCAACATTTTGTATTTTTACAACCATAGTTTCCTTTGAAATATACTTGCTAACTGCCTGGGTTCATATCAAACAAATATACCATATATCATCAAATTCATTTACACGGCAGATGTTTCCCTTCTTTTTTTTTTTTCTTTTTTTTTCCAGCTCGTTTCTTTATTTGCCAATACCTTCGTTTCTTCTCAAGCTTGTTATTTTCCCAGATAGCGATCTTCATTAGTAGNTGTTATTTTCCCAGATAGCGATCTTCATTAGTAGCCACCGTTATTCATTGCTTCAGAAATTTTTCTGGTATAAATTGCAAAGTTGTTCCACAAGTCGCGCCCCATCTTACTGTCCAGAATTTTTTCAGTGTGGAATGTACACCAGTTCTTCCCAAAGATCTTAAATATTTCATCATAAAAAGTAAGTGATTTTATGTTGTCTTCTTTCTGGCAGGAAGAACAGTTTAGCGAGTAGAGTAATCTGAATTAACACACATTTCTTTATTGAATATTCATTTAGAAACAGGAATTCCGATAAATAATGCTTTAGTACAATCTACTTCAAGCTTTACCATTATCAATGCCTTGATTAATAACTTTTCCAGTTTTCATATGGCTCTATCTTATCTATCATTCTGTTACAAGCGCTGCTCACAACTTACTACTCTGCTCAACGAAGCTCAACTTCTTTCTTCAATTCTCTCTGTATCACTCACAGTTCGGTTTCTATATCTTCAGCTAACGCCTTATAACAGACAGTCCTTTAAAGAATTGACAGCCCTTTAAACACAGACCACTGCAAGTTTGGCTTCTCTTTGTACATTAACTATTTTCCTTTTTTTTCATAATGTGTGGTTCCTACACATACCAAACACCTGCACCATATGATGAAGATGATTTCGAACATCCCTTTGTATGTTTTCCTCCGGGACTGTAAGTCAAAAACATGTATCTTGTCCTGAAACTACTGTGGTAAAAGCTTATCCACTACACTTCCAATATAGCACATGCACTTCACGTTTTTATGAAGGCGCAGTTGAATTATCCCTAATTTTTCATCAAATATTTCTGGTGGGCCTATACACGCATGCAACTTTGCATGTCAAAATAGGTACATTTCCGTTGTAAATCCACATGTTCAAGACGCTAGATAGATAAATCGATTCAATATGTAGTCGGTATCGAAAAGTCGACACAATCGATGTTTCGAAAACATCGCCGCTAAAGCGGTATCGCTATGTTTCGGAAATAAACTGAACTTGGTGACAAACTAATTTTTTTTTTGCATTTCGTCCCTTTTCACTTTTCATCGCATAATCAATGTAATCTTGTTGGCAGTATACAAATGTGATGGCTCTGGTAGAGCACTGTTATAAAAACTGTAAATTACTTGAGTATTTGGAAAATTCTAGTGCACCAGTTGCAGCAACTCTCTCCTCACAATGTAGTGACCTGAAAAACAAGTTTGAATTGCTAAAATATGAGGGTTTTTTTTTCATCAGAAAACGTCAGATGCGCCTTTAATGCTTTCCAAACATTTTATTTTTATGCCATCACCAAAGTAGCCAAAATATGTTGCAATATGAAATATGTGCGAAAGCTAGCATTTTTAAACCAAAGATATACAATTTTTTTTTCTGATATCAAATCATTTTTTTCCGCCAAATTTTAGCGAAATTTGTGACGTAATTAATTTTAATTGCACCGAAATCAACTTAAGTGACGTAATCTATCAAAATTTTCACCACAAACAAATGTATCTACTTATAATGTATGTGTAGGTTACTGCAATAAACCCATATGTTGATTAATCGTATATTTTATTATGGTTAATAATACAATTAAAATTTTACAATTTAAAATATGGGCATTTTTATAAATGTTAAAATATTTGCTATAGTCTATTCACGGTTACTTCTGAAGCCCTGCTAAAGTTATACCTCCGACTCATGCAAACATACCCTTAACTAAATCTAGAAAAATTACACCAAAGGGACTACGCACAGCATTCGTGCGCACTCATTACAGGAATATTTTCATACGAAATAATTCTTACCAGACATTACCAACACTCCTATTTTCTCACTTTTTTTATTCACATTAATTATAAACGAAATATTGTAATTTATAGGTAACATATGAATAAATGTTCAATCCAACCAAAAATGAGGTACTTGCTATGCTAACACAAGTATAACACCCTTGTGAAACATGTGATGACACGGAAAGAACCACACACGTTATACGTGAGGTGATTTTTCAAATGTTTTATCCAAAAAGTGCGAAGAAACCGCGAATAGACTGTACGTAAAAAAAATGTATCCGTGTTTCGTATAAGAGCGACCTTTTCAACATAATTGGAATACAATTTAGTGGTATTTCTGGGTCGCTTGAAAGAGAACAATGGCCAAATAATCGATTTATTAATTTTGCATGTCAGTCTATATTGCACGGAATTACCCGATACCAGGAATATTTCGTTATATAAAGTAGTGGTGGTTGAGGAACTGGGAGTCAACGTCTTTTAGATCGAAAAGAAGCTGCTTCGACCATCCAGACGAGGAAAAGGAGAGTTGGGAAGGAGGACCGGCTTGAAGTGTGGCTCAATTTTAATCGTTCCTGTGACCTTGCACGCGCACTCCCTCGAGGGGTGTTTCGGCCTGGCACGATCACCAATAACAGCCACGCCACGGCACAAGGCTTTGTGCGGTCCCCGGCACGCGCTTCAGAGCAGTGCGGCGTGCGTGTGTGTATGTGTGCCGGGTCTCAAAGGCAGTTATTGGCGCGGGAGGGTTGCAGTGTAAAGGCCAGGTGATTGCGGAGGGGTGGCCCCGGAGAGGGTTGACTAAGGACGGCGGGCTGGTGGAGGCTGTCCGCCACATCTGGAGCGGTCGGGCCACTCCCGCTGAGCTCTGCTAGCGGTCGCCGGTGTTTGTGCCGAGGGGAGGTGCCGGGCGCCGATGTGTGTGACGACAATGATCACCGCCCCACCCTCTCTCCTACACCCACATCCCACTAGAACACTGGAGCGAATTCCGCGCCCCTCGCTCCTGGAGGGGCTAAATGGACAACTGCTTCATCATGAGCGAAACGAGGCGAGAAGAAAAATAAAACAGTCCTCCGGAAAAAAAGAGGTGAACTGAAATAATTTGTACCGGCGCGTTTCCGTTTTATGTCCGTTGTTTCTGCAAAAGAGATCCGGAGGAAATGGTCCAGGTCCCTCTCGTATTTTAATTATATCATCACCAAAGATATCCAGGGTGAATTAATAAGTTTGTTTTGTAAAGATTACGATGGTACACAAAAAGAGCTTTTGTTTTTTTAATGACCACGAGAAGAGAAAAGTTTAATACCAAAACCGATAGCAATAAAAGTTCATATTTTGTAGGCACTTGTATTGTTTTAGACTACTTGCCTTTCGAAAAGAATGCTTGGCTGCGTGTGTAAGGGTGCGAATGCGTGCGTGGGTGTCCACAAATTTCAGTTACTTTATTATATATATATTTTGAACAGAATTTATTTTAAGTCACAGCTAGTAGTCAGACAGTAGCACTTTAACTAAAAATTGACTTCAATTCAGTCAGGACTCTGAAAACACACATCAAATCCAGAAAAATAGAAAACGTATTCTATAAGAATTACATAAAAATGTTTTATTGATGATTTGAAGCAAATAATAATTTTTAAAGAAAAGTAGTATCTGCTTGACTGATTTAGAAAAAAACATAATTTTTTAAAGTTGTAAAATGTTTTGTGTGAATAAAAATAAACCTTGTAGCTGAACAAATTATGAGTGTCGATAGTTCCAAGTGTAATTGTATTTTATAGTAGTATATTAAACCATTTATAAGCATGATTTTCACAGGGGTGTACCTCATTTGACAAACTGTATCCCTTAGTACGGCAACCAAAAAATCTAAAGTTGTGCTTCTTGTATTTTGACACTAAGATCACCCGGTGTTTGGTGGCCACGCTGGATATTCGCGTCAGTGGCCTTGACCTTCGGGCTGTTTCTACAAGCCGATGGCCTTTGCTAACCTATAGACGTAGGGTTTGACAAATATAAAATTTGCAATTTTTGTCACATTTCAATTAAAACACGCGCAGGCTCGATATTTTATCATTAATAGTTGAATATTTTTAATATCTTACAATTTATAATGACTCGAATCAATTAATATTCTTTTTTTGTTGGTGGTAAATGCTGTGCAGTACACGGTAGACCCGCATAAACTATAATCTCGCTTTGTTTATTTCCATGTCGACATCAATTATTATTATTATTACTCGTATTTAAATTAAAGTCTCTTGGTTACAAAAACTTAATTTTATTCTTAGTGAAATTGTAGCTTATTCAGTTCCGGCAAGAGAAAAATTTATTAAATTGAATTTTTTACAATTCAAAGTACTTAGTTGCTATTCGGTTTAAAATTCGAAGTGATATTTAAATAATTGTGTTACAGAACAATAACAGTTTTATTGTTTCGATCATTACATCCATTACATTTAATCGATATTTTTAGTTTAAAATCAGTGTGGGCGAAATTTAAAAATGAATAATTTTAAAATATGGAAAATCATTAAGAGTACCTTGAAAACCATTGATTTTATTTATATTCAATGAAATTTCTCAAAAACTATTACTACTGTACGATCAAACACATACATTTATGTAATAATCACAACTATATTACATAAGATCTTCTGAGAAACTTTCTTTCTGCCTCGAGTTCGCCCCTGGATGCCCGCATCATCGACTCAGAAATTGCAGCGAGTCGGGAAACCCCACCATATAATGTACGACCGTCCACTTCTTAACCAAATATAAGCCGAAAAACCTTAGGCTGCAATTGTCAGTGAAATCTTCTTCGTATAAACGTTTGGTTTTAGCGAGACACAACTGGTCTCTTATATTGCCGTTATACTTGCTGGAGTCCCTCCTATTAGGATCTGCGTAGGCCTATCTAACTCAAAGCAGGTAGTAGTGGTTCACATTTTCGCAGCCCATGGAGTTATACTGTTGAACGAGTTCGGTCAAAAAGTCTTATTATATCATACTTTCCATTCACCAATAAATACCTCTTTATATTCACCCTCAGAGTCCTACTGGACTTTTTGACGAGACATGTGTTGAGATTTTTGTAGGTATAAAATTGGTTGACGTTTTATGTTTCGTCATCAAAACTTTGAAATTCATATCGTTAAATTCCTTGATGAATTCGGTTTGTAGATAGGCCGGGAAGCGACATTCACACATTTATTTTTGTGGTCGCATTTGCGACATCAACAGAATTTTTTTGAACTGGCTTGGCCCAGGAAAATTTGCTATACCCATCGAAGAGATCAACATGCATTTGAAGCGTATGTCATCCAATCATAGGCCCTACATCATCTCGACAAGGTCCGCTTGAAATAGGTCGTTCACTTAATGTGTAACGACCTTGCGTCAAATGAAATTGCATTTCATGGCCACATGCAGTTCACAGGTGATTCCTAATCGACTCATCTTATGAAGCCTCCCTCCTTCAGTTTTTCGATAATCAAAATTATTTCTTGGTGTGAAGGTGTCTGTCAACCATTTGTAAAGCATCCAAAAGTCTTAGCCTATCTAGTAGCTCATTTGAGTTGTACCAGAGTACATAGTCAATGTCGTATTCTGTCATGTTTAGTCCATCGCCACTTTTCAGTGATAACCTACCAAAGAGGTCCAAGAGAATATAGAATTTTTTGTGACCTATGTCCTTATAAGGACCACTCTCAGAAATATTATATTGGAGATATGCACACGCGATATCGCACAACATCTTATATTCCAGAAGGTTATATTTATCCGCCAGTTCCTTGTAAAACACCACCAACAAAAAGGGTTCTTCCGAAAGCGACACTCTCGTTATCTTTATATTGTTCAAGGGCATGTGATAGATCGAGCAACATCTTATAATCCAGGGTCATATTCATCCCCAATAGATAGTAATTATTGCCAAATGTGAATGACTGTAGGTATCGCGAACCAAAGCACTGGGTTCGAGGGCGTCCTTCTGTACTCATTTCTTGTTTAACAAATTCACATTCTACCCACCGTCTCACTTTGTAGGCATATTATCGGGCTCCTACTTCTTCGTAGTCTCGGCAGTATCGTCGACTTTGATCTTCACTGGTGTGTCATATAACTCATGAGTACATTCAGGCAATGTGTAACAAGCTTTAAGATTTTCTCAATCTCAATTCTCATGGCTGTGTGACTCACTTAACAAAATACTTCAAGCAAGCAGAATTTATATAGTAACAAAGTTCACCAGAGACCACTGACTGCTAATGTATCTTACTTTTACAGGTTTATTCGATCGTTTCAGAGGTGAGCTCCCAGGCAAATCCAAATGCAATGAACATGAAATAATTAATTTAAACCATTTAAGGATCAATATTCCTCTAGGTGGTATATACAAAATATGGGAAAATCATTATACTTTGACCGTTTCTGTACATAAGGACCTCCATCCAAGCTGCAATTATGGAATGAAGTCATTGACCTATAACAAAAAGACACAATAGGCACAAGTCAAGTAGAATTACTATCATTTATGCCTTCGCTTCCTTGTTTTGTTTAACAATCATACGAATAAAAAGTTTAAACCACGACTAGATAACATCAGTTATGCCAATAACACTTACCTTGATGGGGCATAGGTCGGAGCTGCGTGCTGCACATTTACCTCCCATTACTCGACCGGGCGGGGTGGTGTGCAAAGGCCTGGTCGAGTTTCTAATGTGCATGATGTCATACATATATGAGGACAACCACAAGCTGTACGTTGCGAAAAGTGAAAAAGGCACCCAAAAAATAACAGGTTCTTCGAATATAACCAGTTCATAGAATAATAACTACCTCCCAACAAAGAGTTCGAACAACATGAAAACCCAATACACTGAGGAATTTCATCAAACGTAACTAAAATATAAACTGTACGAAACTACATACGATCGGGCCGATGCTGGGGTAGGCTTGCAGAAGCCACACATAGTTACGCCCAGTGAACATCTTGCTAGGTGACACGATATAAATATACAGCAACTTGGCCAGCAGTATGTATCTCAGTGGAAGGCCGGGAAGTATGCTCCACAAATGTTCACTTTTGGTCCTTCCAGGTTAAAACAGGTGAAGCAGGTTAAAGTAAAATTTACCTACTTGACATTGCAAAGAGAGTACAAAAAATTATCATTAATATTGCTGACAAGAGGGCCAGTTGGTGAACTTTCGAAACAAACAAATTCCCTTATGCTTGCATTTCATACGATCGGGTCAATAGCTATGCCAGTTAAAGCAATAAAACAAAGCATCGCATGAAACTGGTTGCCAGTGAATTGCGAGCTTTTCTTTTACAGTACAGGTTGCAAAGTCAATAAAAACTGATTATCGCATAAACATCATCAAGTTGGTATTTCTTTTAACGTAGTTTGATGAAAATTGTGTTCACGCACATCAGCCTTTCTTTATCGGGCTGTACACACTGCTCCTGGAAGTTCGGATCGCTCTACAGCACCAATATATAACTCTTCCATGACAGTCATTCTTGCGATCTTGAGAGACGCTAAAGAATAAAGATGGGTCCAACCTGACCTCAACGAAGATGAAAATAAATGGTATTCTTCACCTGATAGAGTGCATCATGTATTTGCTCAAAGGTGTTAAGGGAAACCAGAATAAATATGTCGACATGCCGATGACTATTATGCTAAACAAGCGGTCAGTAACTATGACACCCAGTTGCGGCAAAGAAAACAACTTCAAAGTTATGGTTAATGCAGGAAACAAGTTTGAGACGAGCATTACTCTAGAAATTCTGCTGGGATCCACCGAAATCTTCAAGCAATTCATAATTAATTTGAAGCAAGAATTAAAGCTACTTCTATCCAACATACAATTCGGATGCCATCGTGGGTATCAGAGACAACCTCGTGGCTGTGAAACTGAAGCTATAGTCTACTGAATGAATGTTTCCTTGTGTTCAGCTCAGCACCACCGGTCATAACAAGATGTTAGTTAAAGGACATGGAGGATACCTGAAACATCGACGTAGCATTCACGTCGTGGGCTTAGAAGAAATACCCCAGTTTGCCTGCAAACCAATGAATCAACTGGATTTAAAGACAAGCTCTACTAGAGAGAAAACGAGGTACATGATCGTCAGGCTACAGACTGGGAGACAGCACAAAGTGAGAGTAAGAAATTCACAGTTCGACACTTGCCAAATAATAGATGCAAATTTTTTTTTTTAATAGTGGAATCAAGCCAAATGTGAACACGAAAGAGGACTTTGAACATAGGCAGTAACTTGTCGCGTATAAGACGAAAGTACAATCGGCAAACTCCTATTGTTTACGGACCTAGTTCCTGACGCTAAGTCCAGTTATAATCGAATGTATGGCAGTACTCATGGTTTCCGACGTGAGTAAACAGGGCAAGCAAATTAGTTCGAATGTAATCAACTACAGAAACGAATTCACTACGTAAAGAAATTTTTCTCTACACTCCCGCTACACTCGCACTCCCACTTCCTATTTTGCCTTTCCCATGTATTTAAAAAAAAGATCTATCACATATGTTTAAAAAGTCACGGGATGTCAATAAAATGGCAGAATCTTTTAAAAGTAACTTTCATGGAGATTTGGGGAAAAATTAAATTTGCAGGTAATTTTTTTTAACATTTTCTAGAAGACTTAGCTTGTTGAAGCAATATCTTCAATATAACATGACGTCCAGTAAAATTCCCACTTATACTAAAAGCATATATCCAGTACAAGTTCACCTCCTATCTTTACATGACCTGACCCAACTCATAAAAAGAATATTAAAAGGAACGATAGTATTTTGTAGAAGGGTGAACTAAGAAGATGACTTATAGAAAGAGTAAATTAAGTATTTAAATTCCATCTCCAGCAGTTATAATATTTTTACATAAAATTTAAGACATGAGGCCGACGGCAGAAAGGATGGGAAGGAAGGTTTATTAGGTTAGATAGAGAGAGAACATGATAAAGAAGGAACTAGCACGATCTAACACTCTGGCCTCGCCGCTCTTAGGTAGGACGTCGTCGCACCTGATCCAGCAGCTGACCTCGCCCCCTTGACAATCGCCGACTACCCCTACGACCTTCCTCGCCACCCAGTCCACTATTCGCGCCCTTCCACGCATGTGTATTGACGAAATGCATTGTGATTGGCTCCCGTTGTGCACCAGAGGCGGAGTCTGCTTGTAGTTTTTTTTATAATTATCCAGGGATTTCCTGATGTTTGCTGGACCCACATTTTCTAGTGTTCTTTGCACATTGCTACGACAGTTTAGAAATTCCACTCCGGCTCGCTGTTATGGTTTCTTAGTTTACCAAACTCACCTGTGGCCTCTTTCACAGGTATTGTTTTGACAGATGGTGCGCAACGGGCTTGTGTATAATAATATGGACAAATTGAATAATATCCACAAATTTTAGCCCTGTAAATAAATTTCAAAATTTTTTAAACATTGATTGAAAGTCCTCCCATTGGCTGTGCTTTAGAAGTTGATGGATTAAAATGTATGTGTATATAATATTGGCTAGTCTTCCTTGTGTAACTGTATATTGCTCATTGCCATTCAACCACCTGAACTGACATTTCACTGGTATTCCTTCATGAGTAGGATTTTAAAATCCTGAACATTCTCCCATACTACTCCACAATAGTACTACCACACTTCTATCTCATCCACCTCAATCCATTCCTATATTCATCTGCTCTGTTTAAGAAAGTTGTAATAAAATAGGTCAGTAAGTATGTATTTATGAAGCATCAATTTGGATCTTGTATGAAAATTTTTTATTTCATAGTACTCATAATCTTTATTCAAGGGTTATCATATTCTACACTACTACATTTCAAAGTATAAATTTGTACATAAAACAATTTTGCATGGTTGTTATATGCAAAAAATGCTCTCATAAAAATTTGCATTACCTTTTATTTTATCCAGAAACTGTATATATAGGCAAGACTCAAACTCAGCAGCCGAGTTTTGGTAAAACGATTTGAAATACATTCCCCTTAAATGCAAGAGTTTATAGAAAATACTGATAGCTTCAGCCAATACATACGATCCATGGCAAATTTCTTCAGAGAAAAAACCCACAAATATTCTTCTACTAAAATGTACTGAATAGCTCTGGTATTTATGCAAATTAGTTACATTTGATTCATGTTAACTTTTTCTGTGGGTCCTTTTACGCGACACAATACCTCGGAGGTGTAACACGAGGGCACCTCCCATTTTCAGACCTCCTTGGGTTAAGTCATGCGTGCAGTAATTTTCCTTGTATTGTATAGTTTTTCTGTTGATAGAGTGTGATAGTCCATGTTACCAACTAATGTGAACCCCTCTTCACCCTCTTTATAATATCTCTACCCATGTGAACAGTCTGTGTAATATGTATACGATTACTTTATGTTTATTTTATTTGCACTTATTGAGTTTAACCGTGTCAGAAGGGTTATTTAAATAACACATGATATTTCTTTCTGCATTGCCATTCACACAGACGGTAATAAAAAATACAATCAATTTAAATTAAATATCTATAATTTATAAGGCAAGTTTCATCCCCTTTCTCAGTAATTAAATAGACTACTAAGATCTATCGTATTTCAATTCCAAATCCTTACAGTTAAATTTTGCGAAAAATGCAAAAACAAACCATTAAAAAAACAAATTGGCTATAGAATAGACCACTTTTGGAATAAATTCCAAATTAGACGTAATTTTAAAAGAAAACTTCCAAATTACTTACAGTGCAACAAAGAAAACACAACTCAAAAACCGAACATAATATAACCTACATAGAGTCCCACTATTACTATCTAATAACTAGTAAGTATTAACTCCGACGAGGTTATCTCATTCTGATTTTGTAAGTTTCAGACACCAGAAACAAAACTGCAGAACCGATCTCGGTGACGTCACACGTCTTAAGTCCCTCCCGAGGGCGGCGCCAGTAGCAACGGCAGCAGAACAGCTGTCGTGACGTCACGCACAGCCACCTTGGCACTACGCTTACAGCCTTTACGCAATAGCAGCGTTACCATTTAAGCAGGCTGCGAGACGTAAATTTATCCATATCAGATAACCAGCGTATCTACTAGGTACTGCACGCCTCACTTTCACGACGTCACCCTGCAGGCAACACACAATAGTAGATACATTTGCGCACCAACAGTTTGCAATAAGCACCTCCCATAGAACTAATACAGCATGCTTAAGCTAATGTTGAAACACAATTTCCGCTAAGAAAATAATAACAGCAATTGTTTACAAGTTGAAAGAAAATTCAAAATTACAATAACAATGATTTATGTGCATAAAAATATGGATATATCCAATGTAACACACAACAGTCTCATTGGCGGCTTCCGCAGTATAATCCAGATATTTCCTTCATCAAAAATAAATGATTAATTTAAAGTGTATTGAAGACTTTGGTGCCACTATTATTTTAAAACAAGACAAAAGTTCAAAAGAAATACCTTCAAAGGTACATTTATTGGAATTTTACAAAAAAAAAAAATTGTTGTTTCCTATTAAAAGAAATAAAATTTTCTGCAGAAAACCAAACAAAAAGTCAACTATTGTTATGCTTTTACTGAATTCAATTGTTTTCATATCAGATAAATCTTTGTATTAAATAAGCGTAGCCTAAACCATACAATGTCTCAAAAAATCAAACTGATAAAATAACTAGTTAATCAATAATATTGCGTCGTATATTTCCCCAAAATTTGTTCCTTATGCATCAAAGATTTTAATTGTGTTAGAAATAAACTCTTCATTAGAGTTAAGTTATTCTTACGATGAATACCTTCAACCCTTCCAAAATATATTGATCCATAGGAGGACGCAGTTGCACTCTTGTGCTATTTTCAAGTTTATTTTACTCAAAGTAATATAATAAAATACCTCCTATGTTTCATTTCCATCCCTTTTATTTCCCTTCCATGCTTGCTAACGCAGATTAAGATCCAGGAATTGAGATGATTTATAACTGAAAAAATTAATTAGTCAATGTAATAGTAATGCNAAAATTTGTTCCTTATGCATCAAAGATTTTAATTGTGTTAGAAATAAACTCTTCATTAGAGTTAAGTTATTCTTAAGATGAATACCTTCAACCCTTCCAAAATATATTGATCCATAGGAGGACGCAGTTGCACTCTTGTGCTATTTTCAAGTTTATTTTACTCAAAGTAATATAATAAAATACCTCCTATGTTTCATTTCCATCCCTTTTATTTCCCTTCCATGCTAGCTAACGCAGATTAAGATCCAGGAATTGAGATGATTTATAACTGAAAAAATTAATTAGTCAATGTAATAGTAATGCAAATATCTTGAATAAGTTATATGTGAATTCTCTTCCAGGTTCTCATAATACTTTTGTAAACATACATATTTTGTAACGGTGGGAGAACAATTCCTAAATTACAATTTTACATTCAGTTCCCTTTGATGCAAGTTAATTGTACATGCATTCTGTTCTCAATCACATTATAAAATTTAAGTTTTAGAATATCATTGCATGCAAACAATCGACAAATTCAAACTTTGAAATTACTAGTTACAGCCACAGAGACCTAAATACATTTGTTCGCACATCCTAATGAATGAAGCCAAGTGAAGGAAAATGCTGACGGTATCGCGAACCGCCCGCGGGGCGTCTGCCGCTTCCGCGTTCAAGATTGCACACCAAAGCACATTACTCAAGTTCAAAGCCCGACTTCTAGCTTTCCATTACCAACGCCGTAGCGCATCACACATAACATCCCACCTGCAAGAGCGAAGACGACGGCAGATTCCTAACCGAGTTTTCCTTTGTAACTCTTTCAACTCCTCCCGCAAGCCATCCTACCGTATCGAAGAGGCTGCAACCCAGTCTGTATTCCCACTGCCAGCAGCCCCGAAGACCACCAAAGAAACTCAGAAAACTCAAAAAAAAAAAAAAATTACAAAATTTAAATCACCGAAATCCTTGCCGAGATGAGGACATGTCGAGTCGTTAAGATGGAGAGAGATGTTACGATAGCGTGAACAGGCCTTAATTCGACGGCCTGCCTGAACACGCCATCACTCGAGCGGTAATCAGGACAGCCAGTTGCCGCGATCGGGACTCGCATTTCCCAAACCCTGGTAAGCAGGAATATCTCTACCAGCCAAGGAATAAGTCCATGTTGCGTTATGCCACGTCGATATGAAGGAAATGAGAGTGGCGGAAGAGGTATTTCTCCATGTGACGCTGGCCGAGATGGACATCACAAGAATCCTGCTGTGCAGACTGCCGTAACTCGTCATACTTTATCAGCTTTCCTGATACTTCTCAATGTGTGACAGTTACAATATACGAACGTGGCTCTCAGTCAGGTAGTGGATGTAGTTAACTAAACAATGCTCCCCCGAAATCATAGTATATTATGTAATCTCCACATGTTTTATTATATGGTCAAATAGTAATTTATAGATGCGTATATTTATTTACTCTACATGATCTACCATCATGAGATCCCCCCAACCCTTATAACAAGTGTAGTTTGAGATCAAATTCACAGCAAAGTATAGCACTACGATTACCCTCGTGAACTTTCTGTTTCGAGGTGCTGCGTACGGTGGCACCTTAAAAGAATCGCAATGCCTTGTTCGTTCTCCATACACAGCAACAACAAAAATATTCACTTCGCGCGTGGCCGTGATGACCTTTTGAATGATAATTTTAAGTGCCGGTACTTGTCCGTCTGAATAACACGTGCGGTTTGTGTGGTTCGCCCGAAATGGTAATAAAATGTTTGCGAATTTTCATACCTTTGTATCAGCATTAATCATAAAAATATTAATGGCTTTCTCTCTATTGCAATTCATTATGTTATTCTTTAGACTATACTTCTAACGCAAATAGCGAATTCAATACAACTCTCTGTACAACTTTTCCTTGAGGTTTAATTTGGACAATAATCCCTCAGAGATGGTTCAGGTGATGTTAGCTCCTCGCCAATTACATTTCTTGCAAATTAAAAATACAAATAAATATACGGGGCTCAACCAACTATTCCCAGTCCCCTGTCACACCGAAGCCTATTTGCACCGCTAGGTTGTCCGTCTTGCCTGGTTCCCCAACCACGATGCGCAGCAGGAATTGGCTCTGGATATTGTAACGCCAGGTGTGAATAGCTAGTCCATAAAGCGGGTCGCAATTGCGAAAATATATATTATAAAATACCTGATAGGCTTTAANCAGGTGTGAATAGCTAGTCCATAAAGCGGGTCGCAATTGCGAAAATATATATTATAAAATACCTGATAGGCTTTAATAACAAAATGTATAATAGGCATTTTCATCCACTCAACACGTTTCACGATACTGCATTCACAACTTCAAGGAGTGGCATTTTATTTGCCAGGCAGTGTATTTCACAAAAGTTGTTTGAGGAATGCTCGGGACATATGTTATAATTTGTTTTTCAAAATAGACTGATATTCGTCTAATTGTAGGAATTTCATTATTAACAACACATATTGCTCGGTTACTGCACGTTAGTTAGCATTGCAGATAAAGCTTTATTTGTGCAAATCGTTACGTACGAACGATTTATTTATAATTAAACTTTGTCAGTGATTGGCAGAAATGAAATATCACGGATTGTACAAACCACCATCGTTAAAGAACGATGCAGTAACGTTAGAGACGCCCAATAGTCAAGCGACCAATAATTTGGTGATATTTTCAATGCCGTCATATCACGCGTAGGGAAAATCCTGCTCGGAATTCTTTCGGAGATGGTCGAGTCACTCACGGTGAATACTACTACCGGGCCGCTCGTCTGTTGTCCTCGGCGCGATGTTCAATGTCTGCCTGGGCCGCCCCGCTATCAGCCGCTGGCGAATTGAACGCATTCATCAGCCGGGCGGGCCGGCAGTGTGCGCAGCAGAACACATGTGAAATGCCCCGGGCCCAAAACACGTCAGTGGCGCAAACACCAATCACGCCCATCGCATGTTTCATCCAACCCTTGCCTCCCTTCACCAATCCCCATTCCGTTGGAGGAATATTTATGCCACCACCGCAAATGAACCTTGGGTGCAGGCACGTCTCCAACCATTTATGACGTGATTGGTTGTTTCCTAAATATGGCATATATCACAAGCGTTTTATACTTGTGCTAAAGTACCTTGTTCTCACGTAAATCCAATTTTTACTTACATCTTATCTATTATTTACAATATTTAATATATATTTAATATGAGTAAAACAGAGAGAAAACAGGCGTATTGGACGCCTGTTTTCAGGCGTCCAATACAGGCCTAGTAAGAAATAGTTTTTATGCGAAATATTATTATAATGACCGCGCACGAATGCGGTGCGTTGTCCCTTTGGTGTGATTGTCAAGAATTAGTTATGGTTTTTTTGCATGAGGCGGAAGAATATCCTGGAAGCAGAATTTTAGCAGGGCTTCAGAAAATTTGGAAGTAGCCGTGAATGGATTATACTTAACGAATTCAGCCTCGAGTTAATTAATGAACTCAAGTTATCGGTTCTGTAGTTTTCGGCATGTGCTGTGCTTATGTTTAACAACTTTCTTGCAACCAGTGACAATCCCGTTACGTCCTCGTTACTATAGGTTTATTACGGTTAATTGAGCACTTTTGAAATCAACCTTTGAAAAACATCACTTGCATATATTTCAACGTGAAAAAAGTTTGCGTGCACCGTGTAAAGTTGGCATCGACGAAGAGGAAGTAGTCCAATGTTTTAATGTCGAATCGAAAGTTTTAGGTAAACAATTTGTAAACAGTTAAATTATTTCGTTTGATTTCTGTTTTCTACGTGCACATCAATTTCAAAAGTAGCCAATATGTAAAAAAAATACTTTTCTGATAATTTTACTGATTTACTTGACCAATGCATGAATAAGGTGACGAGGTCCACGGCAATGTTAAGTTTACACATGGACGGAAAATACACAATGTGCATACACGTAGATCTTAAGCAGGGCTTCTAAAAACGTGATCACGCTTTACCTGTATTAATCATTATAAAAGGAACGTTCAGAAACAAACGCTAATCATATGACTCAAACGGAAGACGCTCGAGACACCGGACGTTCGTTCTTTTCTGTGCTCAGTGGCAGTCAAAATCAGCGTTCATTCGCAACGTGACTTTGTTAGTGGACGCGGGAACTAAACAGGAAAGCCCAGAGAAATTACAGTTTTTCACATTTATCACAAAAAAATTATCAGTCTACTTAAAATTATTCAAACTTTTTTGCGAGAAAGTTATTAGGTATACTTAAATCTGGGTTTCTATACGGAATTTAAAATTTCTTTCTTTTCATATTTTTTTGTAGTTCCACAAAATACAAGATTTTGCACGGAATTAACAGCAGAGCTATAGTTTGTGTACACCCGGAATTAGAGCTGAAGAGGTAGGGTACGATTTACAGATATCAGTGGGGAATCATGTGGCTTGCTGTAGTGTATTTCATCGCTCGTTTAATATTCCTGCCTGTGCTTATTTCGTTGACAACCGTACTAAGCACTTTTTAAATGTTNTATGACTCAAACGGAAGACGCTCGAGACACCGGACGTTCGTTCTTTTCTGTGCTCAGTGGCAGTCAAAATCAGCGTTCATTCGCAACGTGACTTTGTTAGTGGACGCGGGAACTAAACAGGAAAGCCCAGAGAAATTACAGTTTTTCACATTTATCACAAAAAAATTATCAGTCTACTTAAAATTATTCAAACTTTTTTGCGAGAAAGTTATTAGGTATACTTAAATCTGGGTTTCTATGCGGAATTTAAAATTTCTTTCTTTTTACATTTTTCTAGTTCCACAAAATACAATATTTTGCACGGAATTAACTGCAGAGCTATGGTTTGCGTACACCGGGAATTAGAGTTGAAGAGGTAAGGTACGATTTACAGATATCAGTGGGGAATCATGTGGCTTGCTGTAGTGTATTTCATCGCTCGTTTAATATTCCTGCCTGTGCTTATTTCGTTGACAACCGTACTAAGCACTTTTTAAATGTTTTTTTTCCCTCGATTTCACACAGCAACTAGTTAATTTGTACTTCTTCGGCACGCCTGTCCAGTATTCGTATGAAAACAGCTTTATTTGCAGTCAAGAATATCACCAGACACTCGGGGTTTATTAATTAAACGTTAATCCTAAGGCCTGGCAAACACGATCTATATTTCTCTAATATATCCCACACATGTAATATATTTGTTAAAAAAAAATAGGGCAATTGATACATCTACGTCGATTACTGTTGCAGTTATGGTAATGAAACGGTGAGAGAATGGTTATAAAAGTAACACAGTAAGCAACCAGAAGAAGTAAGAGGAAAGAACACTGCCGAAGCTGATGGCGTTTGCAAGCTTAATGAGCTCTGGGTAGAATGTTTCAAGCATTCTTGTCTGAGAAGCTTGGACACACTTTGTCTATGTGCGGCCGCATTTTAATCAATGCTCAAGGTCATTCGATAACGTAGGCGCTTGTTGGCGCCGGTACAAGATTTCTGCGTGATCGTACCCTGAGGCGTTTGCAAAACGTTGAGTTACACAATTTCCTTTCTTATGTGTGACAGCGGAATATAAAAATTCATTTCGTTGAAATCTTAATGTATTTCGCTCTTAGATTAGAAATTTTTTTCTGCCAACATAAGTAGGTTCATGAAATGTCAATGCCAAACACAACTGTATGTTTGCGATCTATGATTGTAAAAACTTTCGGAGCGTGTGTAAAATAGTTAAGAGTATAAAGTTTTGGCTTGGACAAGTCCTATGAGTTCCGATCAAACACAAATTTTCACACAGAAAAACAGAACTTATCAATTTCCCGCCAGCTTAAAGTGGCTTCTCTGGGACACCTGCTCACATTGTGGCGGAGGTTTTCTCTATGCTAAATATCGTTTCTCTCCAGCCTGAGTGAATA
The DNA here is from genome assembly GCA_002778355.1 of Clitarchus hookeri. Lineage (NCBI taxonomy): Eukaryota > Metazoa > Arthropoda > Insecta > Phasmatodea > Phasmatidae > Clitarchus > Clitarchus hookeri. Next base: position 20,907 of record NQII01008103.1, read on the forward strand.
CAATTTACCTCGGGCTGACAATTTGTCTCCACCATTACTTGCGCTGTATCCGTATTGTCATTGTCACATAACATTCTCCCATCAATATTCGGCGGCTACCATCGGGGGCCCTGTTTCGTAGAGACGTCTTTCCAGCGGTTGTCAACTCAAACGTTGGCGCTCATACATTTCGCGCGAATTATATCTGATTAATTTCAAATTCTCGAATTCACAAATATCTGCAAAAAAATTTTGGTCAAATTATTTTACATGTAAGGGAAGCAATTTACTCTTTCTTGTATGGCAAAACTACCTTTTTAATCTAGGTAAAATCTACATAACAAGTAAAATACTATTCCCTAATCGTAGGGAAAAGTACATGACGAAAGTGTGGGAAAATCCCATACAAGTAAGGGGATATTAACCCTATTTTATAATAAAGTTATAGTTTAAGAAATTTTGGAGTATCAGTACTGTTTATTTAATTAATATTAGAGATAATGGTTTATCGCCGGAAAAGTTGACGGTTTGCTAGCATTCAACGTACTGTACACATGTCCAACAGTTTTCTTTCCTTATTGGCGGTCATGCATGTATGAAGCTACTACCCGAATTTCCTGGGCCAATAAGGATTCTCATACTATAGGGCAGAACGTTCATGATTGGTTTGCCAACAACTTAGACGAGCCGAAACCTTGTTCATCCAATCGCGAAAGTATAAACTAGTTAGAGTGTTATAGAAAATAAGTTGGTTCAAAATTTTTTCGCGATTTTCCATTATCTCTAATTATTATCTATATCCTCAGACGAATAGTAACCAAAACCACAATTCTAAATCCTCTACACATGCCAGCGGCTAGGCGTGAACCACGGTCCTCTACCTGGTGAGGCCGGTCCGTTATCCACGACACCACGGCGGAGACGTAGCAGTAGTGACTATCAGAATACTAAAGAAATCCACCACGAAAAATTTAGTATTAATTTAAGTCACCTGCCAAATTTAATTGAAATAAATATGCAAGTTTTTCCTAAAATATTTCTTATTACTAGCATCAACATCCCAGCCATTCTAAGAGCAACTTGAAAAATTAATTATTCTTAGAACTGGTTATAATAATTATTTTGTGTAATAGACTGATCAGTTAGTTTTGGACGGTACAAAGCAAAGTTTGTGTATAATTTCTTTAGAATCTTTATAGGTTATTTGATGTCAGTACATTTTCAAGTCTTCTTATAATTCCCTTGACTTAAAAATTTCGCGGGCAAAGTTAAGATTTATATTGAGATTTTAACACGAGAAAAAAAGCTATCCGTTTTCCACAGTATCTCAGAAATTTTCTTATTTCCTTCCTTTTTTTTCACAAACTTTCGATTTGTAACTATTTTATAGTTAAACTGTAAAGATTTATTCCTTAGAAATAATTCTAATTCCTTAACATTATGCCTTCCCTAACGAATATGACTCCTACAATCTGTCCAACATAGCGCCTGCTTCTTCCTCTGTTCCTCCCGTCAAGCTGCTGAGACAATACTGAGGAGATCCACACGTCGTAAGGTAATTTTCCCATCCACGTATGGGACTTTCCTCTTCCCTGTAAGGGAATTTAACTCCAGCATGCGGTTATTCTATCTTACATGTAGAGAAAAATATTTTTCCGAAACAAATCTGCGAGTATTACCTTACAATTGTCAGGTAATTTTCCCAAAATTTTACAGTGATTCGGTTCATATTAAATTGAACGGTTTTAATAACCTGCTTAATTTTTAACTGATCATTTTACGTTGCTCCACCGCATGTAAAAATTAACTTTTCTGTGGACCGAGCGACTCGCATTCACACGTTTATTAAGCGAAACTTCAAGGAAATGGTTAGGAACTAAAGTAACTAGACGAATTCTAATTCTTACTCTATAGCTTACAAAGCAACGAGAAAACATATAAATATCGCAAGCTTAAATTCGCTGCCAACTTCAGTGTAAGAAATAGCATTGAATATTATGTTAAAGTACGAGTACATGTTGTTTCGGCCAGGAATTATGTCGTAAGCCTGATTTTAAGAGTGCTCAGTTAACTGCAAAACCAATTACGATAGCGCTGGATTTCCTTAAGTTGTGCTTTCATTTCTTCCTTTTTACTGAGCTTTAAAGAGGGTGGAATGAGTTGAGAGAACCGATCGACCTCATCGCCCCATTGCAAAAACTAAACGCATGAAAGCCATGCTTGTTTCATTAGTGCTCGAATCGTAATATTTATTAGAAGTTTGATATAAAAAATTTCTCCAAACAGGAATTCTTTGGTAAATTAATGGATTAATTACAATTTAAACGTTGTAATATGTTTAAACATTTCCGTATTTATTCATAACAAATAAAAAGATGCTTACTTCACACGGATACATAGAGGCGTCATAATAACAGTTGAGATTTAATGATCTCAGAAAAATTTTTTGCCTATGACCTGTACCGAATAATTTGTTTTTTAAAATCTCTAACTTTCGATTCTTACAACAAAAAAATGTTAATGGTGACGCGCCTCCCTGTATAAGAGGCCTTGGGATTTGCCGCAGCTTGCACAATCGCGTTAACACTGGCTAACAGAAAGAATTACTTCATCAACATGCAGAATTGACGAATACTACTTATTATATAGACGTGTTTAAACAATTCTTTTTATAAAATAATTACCTTATAATAGACTGATTACACTTTAATAATTTGCTGGCAACTTTACCACATCGTTATATATACGTACTGGGAAAGCACGTATAGTTAGGTTTTTTTCCCATACATCCGTACTAGCCTTCCTGCATTTGTTAAGGAAAAAGTCAAACATGTAGCTGCGAGTTAGTAACTTTTTTACAGTGGCAGTTCTGTAATTGTAGCTTCATGCATGGTACACACAATATATAGGTTAAAATCGTCCATTAAAATTTACGAAGTTTACCGAATAATTTTTACGGTGTACTTGCGCCGAAATGAAACTTCACTATTTGATGACGAAACAGCTCGAAAAATAGTTAATTTCTCTCAGAAAATACAGTAGTTTCAAATCTGGCAGACATTTATTCAGTATTGTTTTCCCATTCGTGTATAAATTCTGACGGGATGTTTCGTAATTTCATTTCCGGAAAAAATAGTGCATAATCATCACAACTACGAAATAAACTGAAAGGAAATTAAAGTAATTGAAAGGAAANTACGAAGTTTACCGAATAATTTTTACGGTGTACTTGCGCCGAAATGAAACTTCACTATTTGATGACGAAACAGCTTGAAAAATAGTTAATTTCTCTCAGAAAATACAGTAGTTTCAAATTTGGCAGACATTTATTCAGTATTGTTTTCCCATTCGTGTATAAATTCTGACGGGATGTTTCGTAATTTTANAGTATTGTTTTCCCATTCGTGTATAAATTCTGACGGGATGTTTCGTAATTTTATTTCCGGAAAAAATAGTGCATAATCATCACAACTACGAAATAAACTGAAAGGAAATTAAAGTAATTGAAAGGAAACTGTTGGGTTTAGACTACAGGAATGACATCAAGGGCATGCTCGTTTATTTGAAAGTGGTAATTTATAATTCGTCATTTTAAATCAATAAAACTTCGGCAGCGCAAAATTTTCTGCAAAATCATGGTTGTAACCCCTATTTTTTTCATGAATTAATTTGATGATAGAGACAGATATTTATGACATTTATGAAATATATTTTTGTCCATTCACACATTATCCAAAATCTCTTGGTTGGAATTGCAAATATACATATATTTTTTATATTGTGAAATTACTCATATTTCTGCTCCAACTGCAACGGGGTGTACTGCCGAAAGAAGGCATTTAAGACATTATGACATGCACGAGTTCTCACCTAATTTTTTTCGTAACGATAAGGCCGGCGGAGTTTGTCTGTGCAGTTATGAGTCATACGGTTTTATAGACTTTAAACAAACATGATCACGTCAATAAGGATGTTAGCGTAAATTTGTTAAGCGCACAGTGGGGTGGTTAGCGCAGCGAATAGAGAGCAGAGGAATGCGAGGGCGATAGGGCAGGAGACTCAGCTGATATCTCGCGTGGCCGGCCACGAGTGCGTTCACATCATTGCGACACGCTCGACAAGGACCCCCGATCTCGCCAGCACCGCAGTCAACACGCAATCCCCCCCCCTTCCCCTCGCAATCGTGCTGGGGCTTGCTCGGCGCCCTTCACGGAACAGGTTATTACACACGAGCGAAGTCGCGCATCGGCTCCATTGATGTGAGCACACTCGGTTGTTCGTTGGCTGCAGAAAGCACTGGGGATCGACAGTCACGTGCTGCTGAATAATTCCCCATTGGTTCCGCTGTCGTCCGGTGAGTTAGCCTCCAGTACACACTATAGTCTCTTCGCGGTTCCTTCACACTTTTTGAATCACGCCTTTAAAAATTAACCCCGTGTTTTATGTGTTTGGTTGTTTCCTAAATATTTCATGTATCACAGCCATTCTCTACTTCTGTTAGCATAAAATCATCTTATCTTTAGTTTAATTAAATTTTTAATTATATATATATTTTTGAAATAATAAAACTTCAATTTTAAATAAGATATTATTAAAAAGAGGGGGGAAATAGGTGTGTTGGCAATACCTAGTAAGATATAGTTCTCATGGATAGTGTTATTAAAGTGAGTGCCCAAGGATGCGGTGCACTATCCCTTCGGCGTGGTTTTCTAAACTTTGCTAAGGCTGTTGCGTGGTTGAGAATTTTGTATAGGGAAATGCATGTTATTGAACTTCGGTTTTTTGAAGCCAATTTTGAAGATATAGGCTCTAAATTTGAAACGAAAATCATAGTGTGAGAAATTATAAGCTTAAGCTCTATATTGATGTACATATAACAATTTGTTGTAATTATTCAGTTTTCAGAACTTTACAGGAAACAGGCTGTACATTAATGTTAATAAAGGCTCCGATAACAAAGAAGAACGTATTTTTCTGCTCAAGAAAGTCCTGAGTGTTATAAATATGTTTTTAACAGGAAAGCCAAAACACCGAAATTCATTAACATGTATTTCCCTATAGCAAATTCTCAACCAGGCCTTCAGCTTTGTTTGCACAAGGCGGAGGAATATCCTGAAATTAGAAATTAATCGGAGCTTCAGAAAAGATGGAAATAACCATGAACGGACTATACTTAGGTGGAGCAGCAGCCTATATCGCGAACTTCAGCCACAGGTGTCAACAAGTTGTCGTCACTGGCCAGCGAAGTGTTGGGACGGCGTTCACCAATCACCGCCTGGCATCGTACTCGCCAGCCAATGGAGAACCTTCCGCAGCGTGCAAGGGCTGATCACACGCAAGGCCCGTTCCCAAATCCTCGTGCAACCAATCAGAGAACTGGTACGCCCGCATCAAAGAACCTGTCACGCCATTTCATCTCTCTGTACTTACCCGATCTACACTCCAAATCTGAATCAGTAAGAATTTAACTGCTTCAATCCGTTAACAGTATCCGACTGATTTAACAGTCACTTCAGTTAATTTAACTGATGAACCAGTGAAAAATGCCAGTTTTCCTTCACTTATTGATACAGTGGCATTTTCCACTGATTCATCAGTTTTTTTTCACTGTTTTCCAGTGATTTGTTTTCCAACTGATAGATCAGTTAAACATCGTTAAAAATGGTCGCCAAACAACAAGTAAAAATGGCAGTTAAACAACGCGTGTCAAAATAAATAACAACGCATAAACTAATAAAACCAATACAACAGACTTTCTAAAATGTGTTTCGTCTTTCAAAACACCATTTTATGAGATAACATGAATATTAATTTTTTCATTCCAGTTTTTGCTTCTTTCATTTCGTTATCATGTAATCATCATGGCGCTTTGTTTGAAGTATTAGACTGCTTATAATGTGGCGAAGAGAGTGCACTCATGCGTACTATTCGTTTTAACAATCCTAACAGTACCAATTAAACCAAACACGTAAAGTAAGGGCATAAAATTTAAAACACGCTTTTGATGAGTAATTCTAACACATATAATTTCCTCTCACCTATCATTTCGATTTGCTAGCTCAGATGGTAAGGTAATGGTCTTAAAGCGAATCGGAAAGGGTGTGCAAGTTCAATCCAGTCCACCTAAGTAATGTTATTTCCTTTTTTTAATTACTGTAAATTGCGCAATATAAATAATGAGCTATTGTAAATACGTTTATTTCTCGTAATTATTTGGAAAAATTACAAGAAAAACATTTTTAATTCGCAGCTGCAGTTGGCCGTCACTTGTTCAATCAGTGAAAATGTTTCACGTCACTTTTCAAAAAAAATTTTTCACTGAAACAATCTGTGGTTTTCCACTGATTATAATTTTGAGTGTATGGCACTACCGCAGGATACGTAATTACTAGAGTTAATGAAGAGATTTGGGCCGCTCTTAACATTGAGGTCTTCAGAGCCGGTGAGGGTGAAATGAGGTGAGTATGGAGCAGCCCCGGAATAAAAAGATGGGGGAACGGGAGCTACCAGAGAAAAACCGCCGACCAGAGGCATCGTCCGCCACGATTTCCATTAGCGAAAATCCGGAATAAACCGGCCGGGGATTGAACCAGGTTCGCCCTGGTGAGAGGCGAGCAGTCTAACCGCTTAGCCACCGTGGCCTCTTTATGTAATTATCAGAGACCTGCGAAATTCTCATTATTTTTAGCGGCAGACTGAACTCCAAGTCACTGTGCATTTGACCGACTTGTACCGTGTCGACACACCTCGCGAGAATCTTGAGCCAATAACGTAACTTCAGGGGCGAACTGGCCAATCATCTTTAGCGAAGTCAAACAGATAAGGGACTCCACTTAGGTTAGCGGGCAAATAAAACCAGCGACTGTGCTCACTTATGTACAAGGCACTAAGAGTTCATCCCGTCACAGAAAAATAACGCGAATTTTTTCAGGTCTCTAATATTTACACAGAAATAAAATGGTGTGGCGGTTCCTTTGATACCCAGCGTACTCGGTCGTTCATCGACTATAGGAGGAAGGGGGGGGGGGTGGCACGAGAGGACGGGCCTTTCATCTGATTCGCTGTTACGCGCTGCTGAAGATTCTCCATTGGCTTGGCCGCCTTCTGGTGCGTTCGTCTCCGCAGGTGGCAATCGGGAAACAACGTTCCGCCGTGTTGCTGGGGCACGCGCTGTTGTAATTGACGATTCGTGCCGTTGTTTCAAAGCCTTACTATTCAATACGTGCGCGAGGTCGGAGTGTTCAGCGTGTTTGAAGCCCAGAAGCACCGGAGTGCCGAGGGTGCCCTCCAGGCTCTCATTTATCGAGCCTCGTTGCCTCTAAACACAAGGCAGTCGACACGGCGTGGAATTTTGCCGATGGCAACGCATCTCGCAGCTCCCGCCTGCCTGTAGCTTTTCTCCGCGCTTGACGCCGAGAAGTGCGGGGGCGATAAGGACGTCACTGCGACGCGCATGAAGTGCGCCATCGCCACTAAGCTCAAGGCTCTGAGCTGGCGTGCAGTGTTATAGTCGCACTGCGTGCGCCTGTCGGACTTTCAGTGCAGGGCCCTTGAGCAGTTTTGTTTGTATCTGACGCGTGTGTTTTGAGATAAACAGTGCTTTTTAACTCGCTCTGGAGTACTCTGAAATGGTGTTTCTAATGTGCGTGGTATTTAGAAAGTATTCAATAACCCTCATCTACAATGTGTGTTCTTTCGTAGCTCAGCACATTGGCGGCACGTTTAATAGTTTCGTGGGAAAACGCGTATTTCAAACACTCTGCAACGCATTTCAAGCGCCGGGTAGGCAGGGACCTTAATGGCAATCCTTTCTCCCTGTGGCGTACACAACGCTACACATCCTTGTATCATAAAATTATTTTACTTCCTTTCTGCGTAAGTAAAATGTCTACAATTACAAGAGTTTTGGCCATTTCACGTCTCTTTACTCTGAACTTCAGCGAACAGCCGAGCAACTGTCATTGTACACGGATGTATACTGAAGAGCCGAAAAAACTGATAAACCTGCCTAATATCGTGTAGGGCTCCCGTGAGCACGCGGAAGTGCCGCAAGACGACGTGGCATCGACTCGACTCATGTCTGAAGGTATGCAGGAGGCAATCCACACCATGAATCCTGCAGGTCAGTCCACAAATCCAATATGCGCCCATTTGAGAAAGGGTTGCACGTCTGTCACGTTTAATGATTCTCGTCAGTCGTCGTTTGTCCCATTTTTCCGCGATATTTTTTCCGCCCGCAGAGATGTCGAAGATGTGATGTGTTACCGGATTGCCGATATTCACGGTACGCTCGTGAAGTGGACGTACGCGAACATCCAAATATTATCGCTACCTCGGAGATGCCATGTCCCATCTCTCGTGTCCCGACTATAACACCACGTTCAAACTCACTTAAATCTTGATAACCTGCCATTGTAGCAGCAGTAACAGATGTAGCTGCCGACTGCATCGTGTTACTCTGATTGGTTCCATACCTCTGTTATTTGCATACGCACGCCTATACCAGTTTTTTTTTCTACTCCTCTTCAGTGTATAAAGGTCAGTTACAAACCCTTTCAGAAATATTAAATAGTTTATAATTAAACTTATTTACGGGAATTATGCATAGTTGTTAAGGTCTATGCAAGCAGCTACCGTAACCGCAGTGTTTAAGTAGATTGTAACTGCAGTTTAATAATTTGGTACGCATCTTCAAGTGTACCACATTTGTGGTCGTATCTAAGGAAAACCAAACAGATGCTACCAAAAAAAAATTCGAGGTTAACTTACTCACGTGCTTGAACTTATGTGTTTGATGACAACCAATTGCACTGATGTGTAGTTGTTATGTCCTTTATCAACTACGTTTTAGGCGAACATTCGCGTAATTCCTAAATACATGCCTCTATCATGCTTTGATTTACGTATGTGTATGTAAATAAGTAAATGTCGACCGGGCTNTAGCTGCCGACTGCATCGTGTTACTCTGATTGGTTCCATACCTCTGTTATTTGCATACGCACGCCTATACCAGTTGTTTTTTCTACTCCTCTTCAGTGTATAAAGGTCAGTTACAAACCCTTTCAGAAATATTAAATAGTTTATAATTAAACTTATTTACGGGAATTCTGCATAGTTGTTAAGGTCTATGCAAGCAGCTACCGTAACCGCAGTGTTTAAGTAGATTGTAACTGCAGTTTAATAATTTGGTACGCATCTTCAAGTGTACCACATTTGTGGTCGTATCTAAGGAAAACCAAACAGATGCTACCAAAAAAAAATTCGAGGTTAACTTACTCACGTGCTTGAACTTATGTGTTTGATGACAACCAATTGCACTGATGTGTAGTTGTTATGTCCTTTATCAACTACGTTTTAGGCGAACATTCGTGTAATTCCTAAATACATGCCTCTATCATGCTTTGATTTACGTATGTGTATGTAAATAAGTAAATGTCGACCGGGCTTTGTAACGGCCTGCGATATGAATTTAAGATATTGTTTCAACCTTATTTTAAAATTAACGATTTTTTTTGCTGTCACATAAGTCTGTTTTACACCTAAACTTGGAAACCTGTAATTTCTAAATCAAAACGTCCATTAGGCAACGCAGAGTTCAAAACCGTTCTAAGTTATCAAATAGTATTTCAAAACACATTTTTTAATATCCGACATTATTTCTCCAGCAAAATTCAATCGCTGACCGAATATTTCACCAAGATACTTTTTTTAATTATTATTTTCTGGGTTTTGTATGCGTAAACTTTCTGTCGTCTTTAAAAGTTCTTGAGTAGCCGTATTTCATATTNCTAAATCAAAACGCCCATTAGGCAACGCAGAGTTCAAAACCGTTCTAAGTTATCAAATAGTATTTCAAAACACATATTTTAATATCCGACATTATTTCTGCAGCCAAATTCAATCGCTGACCGAATATTTCACCAAGATACTTTTTTTTATTATTATTTTCTGGGTTTTGTATGCGTAAACTTTCTGTCGTCTTTAAAAGTTCTTGAGTAGCCGTATTTCATATTAAAAAAGTTACTTTTAAATCTCCGGTGTAATTTTGTAGAGGAATACAACTGGTAAAAACTACACTTGGAATGTTCATCCGTGACGACACACAGACAGTTTACACCCAACCTCCTGCATCTATTAAAGTTTACAACCACAGAATATTTATGTAATTGGTTCGGGGACTTCTCCATTACACCTCTGTATATTTATCCTATTTTATTTATTTATCTTTCTATTTATAAAATCCAAACCCAACTCTAATGGTACTGCAGTGTGAAATATTATTCGATCTACTTGACATATTATCCCGTGTATACTCGTTCACATCTGGCACGTTGCAGATCAGGTAGAGTTATGGCCGGTGCTGTGCAAGGCCATGATCTAGCACCAATGCAACCAGCGTCTTTCCGTGGGCAATGTCATTGGTTGCTGCTGACACGCCAACTATTTTATAATTGGCTGCTTCTTGTGCCGTGGATCTGCTGGAACCCTTTACATAGTATCCGATGTGTTTGTTGTTACAAGAAATTCGTAAGTACTATTCACTACGTAAATTGAAAATTAATGTGTACGTTAAGGAGTTAAAGGCAATAGAAGAAGGACATACAATTATTTTATACCCTACAATTACACTCAATTTCATAGCGATGTGGTCGCTCATAACATTTTCACTCACACTTATTCTTGCAGCCTACGCCCCTGAAATGAATGTATACGAAATACGTATACGTCTCGATACATGTTCTGATTCAGCTTGTGTTTTGATATTGGTTACTATCGCACGAAGGACGTTAAGAAAATTGGCGTATGCAATCCTTAGTGATATTACAGGCATTTATTTAATCCTAAATAATATAATAATATGCAAAATTCATAACGGTTTGCATGATTTTGTCTTCAGACATGCACGTTCCAAATTATTTCTTCCACCGTNATAATATGCAAAATTCATAACGGTTTGCATGATTTTGTCTTCAGACATGCACGTTCCAAATTATTTCTTCCACCGTCACAGTAATCATTTAAATGCGTGATATTTTGCAAGATAATTTAAACTGCAAAATTACATATACGTATGTCAAAAATTCTCGGTAAATATTTTGTGATTTCTTTCACGAATAAAAATGCACATAAACTGATACAAATTATTCAGTAATATTTTTAACTATTTGACTGAGATGGAACGGTAAGCTCACCAATACAGCCTGGCGATACTTTTCCTGAAACACCAACGTCTGTCCTGCAGTCCGCAAATTCTCAGGTCTCCCAACGACCACGCCAGGATGAGAAGATTCGCCACGAAGAAATATGTGAGAATAGTCCTCGCTTTCTCCCAGCTTCTTCGCCCACGTGTATTGCGCGAATCAGCTCTACAAGGAATGACTCCACACAATGGATCTGGTATACTCGAGTTATGCTTTTACAGACATCCACACAACAGCACAGTGACTGGTGTTAATTACTTGAGTAAAATAGATTCAAGATAAATAATATGTTGGAAGACTTTTGCTATAAATGAGCTTGTTGCTACTTCAAATTCTGTTATTACTATTTCACCTAGTATTATCAAATTTCTATGTGAGCTTAACCTGGAGCAGGCGTCGTAGAGTCACCCATGTAGAAAAGCAGTCCTCCCTCAAATATTTCCCTGCTCTTTTTAGCGTCTGTTCCTTGGCCTCGCGTATAGCGACAGCAAAACAGAACCTCGAGGGGGAATTTCAGTCTCTTGAATTCGAAAGAGTGCTCTGATGGAATGAGCGGTATGCGCGTTATGAAATCTCCCGTGCATATCCAGTGAAGACTATGACCTCGGTTATATATTATTGCCAAGTCTTCATGTTGAACCTGTGCTGTTGTAGTGTTTCGGAGGTAAAATCAATCTAACTCCAACCTTTAGTAGAAGCATATAAGTTGATAGGCCAGGAGGTTAGATGCTGTTGATGAACTGCAAAGGGTAATGGACTGCATCATAAATTTTTGCAACTGTGTCGACAAATATGTAGTCCATTTCTACCCCATCAAACAACTTAAGAAATCTATGCTAATTATTTATTATATTCTTATCAAACATCTTAAGTAAAATTTTAGTAAGATATGTGTTATAGTACTGTTAATGTTGCTCAATATCTAGTAATGTCTTCTTCTACGGCAATTTGTTTTAACTATTTGTGTATTCACTTCAAAACTACAGAATAAATAGTGAAGAAACTGGTTTTTGTCTCCTGAGCAATTCTAGTTGTAAAACTACTGAAATATATCCAAGTTAGTTCAAACATTATTGTAGTAAATAAAAGCTCAGGTTTGCTGGAAAACAAATTATATTTATATATGAACTCACTATTGCTATATAACATGTGATTTTTTACATTTCTCTATGTGATTCGGAAGTTTGTATTTTTGAGAGTTCTGTGTGCAATAAACAATTAGATTTTGAAACAAAAAGTTTGTTGGTATGTAGATAGAATTGGCACTATACCGCAATTCACTCTTCATCAAAAATGACGTATGATATTATTGACCGCGGTAGGAAATTTGATTTAACATGTGCATAGAATTTCATAAGGAAAATAACACAGTGCGGTGTATTTCACTGAACGCATAGTCTACGAGAAATAGGCTATTTAATTATTCATCCTGCTTAGTTCTGGCAACTTATTTCTGCGAATTTATGGGAAATTAAATTATTTTTCCCGTAAAATACAGGTCTGATTTCCATTCATACATTTTCGGTTTGTTAAGTTTTCACGAAACATGTTGGTTTCAAGTTCACAGACATGGAAAAAATGTAATATAGGTAACATATATAATCGAAAACACATTTCAACCTCTTCCATCTTCTCGGCGATTTGAATTAAGAATAATCCTGAAATTAATTTTTAGATCTTTATGTGGCCAGCCTTTTAAAGCAAGGAACATAAAGATATTTGAAATGGTTAATTAGCTACCAAGAATTTTTCAAAAACATATTTCACTTTCTTTCGTCTTATAAAGTGATGAATTTATGAATGCTTGTAATTATTTCGTATTATTTTATATCGGCAGCCTTTTGAAGACGAGGGAATAGCGGTATTTTATCGCGTTAATGCGTTATTGAGGAATTCTCGAAAACATATTTTTCTCCTTTGCACTGCATAAAAGATTGAACTAAAAATATTATCCTCAGTTTAATTTTTAGGTATTTGTATAGGTTACTCTTTGGAGCTAAGGAAACAAAGATATCTCATCGGGTTAATGAGTTAATTAGGAGTCCACCAAAAAATACGTTTTACCCCTTTTCACCTCCTTAAGGGGTCGAGTTTAAGAAAATCCTTTCATATTAGGAGACTGCACTCTGAGTGGAAGCTATCCGTTATTGTTCTTGTTTTGCTACGCTGAACGTCGTAGTCGTTTATCAAATGGCACACAGCCTACAATGTATCTGTGGACCTTATATCCTGTACAGATTGCACTCGCAGAGATTACGAAGCACCACATACTACATGGGAATCGCGGTAGCGTGGCGGCCACATCAGTCGCTTGTTACCACGGCGAACTGTGCTCGATGATCGGCGGGGTTCATCCGGGATTTTCTGATGTTGAAAACGTGGCGGACGTTGCCATTTCTCGGGAAGGGGATTTTTCCTAGGGGTTTATATGGTTTCCCCCGTCATTGCATTCCTTTGCTTCTCTTTCTCCATATCGCTTCAATCACATCGGTCCTAAATATCTCAGCTGTTATGAGCAGCCCAATAAACACACACACACACTCTCTCTCTCCCTCTCTTTCTTTCTGTTTCTCACCACTTCGCACAAGTTTACCCCACAGTATATTCATGTTCTATTTAGGTATCAACAAATTTTGCTGGCGTAAATTATTGCAATTGCTCTGTAGCGTTACGTGACAAACTGTCTAGCTCTAATCTTTGCATGTGGCANTTTACTTTAAGGGTGTACAGCGATGATTAAAGCGACAGGGCAACCCCTATGCTTTCAAGTAAATGTGTCAGGGTGGCAAGTTATTAGCGAGACGAGGTCGTGGCACGGTAGCCCACCACGTTAGCAAGTAATTAAGGTAATTAGTGTATTTAATTAGCTCAGCAAAGGTCTGGCGGTATTCAGGCTATGCTAGCAACAAGGGCTGTCACGTGCAAACGAGGTGCCATGAGTCACTCCGCCATCCGGTGTGCACGAGTGCAGGAGCGTCCCCGCCAATGGCATAGTAGGTCGGGCGTGAAGTATACTACGTTGAAGAAGTGTCACTCGGTGGATGAAACCATATTGAATTGAACCATATAAACGGCAAGGGATCAACTCTTCGAATTAAAAAATGAGTGCAATAATTCCAGTTGAAGGTTATTTGTTTAAACTTTGGGAATGTATCAGAAGGAAGCCGATAAAGCATTTACCAAAAGAGGAAAACATGAAAATGTAAAGGAAGTGGGAAATGTGATCACGAGGGAAAGTGTAGCTTAGGTAACAGAAATGGAGGGGAAAATACTGTTACAATTTTCTCTCCAAGTTCGTCAAGGGATGGAGGTCTTAAGTAAATAAAAGAGTTAATTATAATTTTCTAAATTTATTTACAATAACTACAAAAAAATTTCTCTCGGCTCAACATCTCACAATAAATAGGTAGCACTAACTGTTCCCAATTAATGACGTCATTCAATACAATTTACAATTACCTCAACAACATTAAAGTTATTAAATAATTAAAAAAACAGTCGCAATAGACCGTGTATCAAACCTCCTCAATTATTTTACAAATTATGTGTCCATNATTAAATAATTAAAAAAACAGTCGCAATAGACCGTGTATCAAACCTCCTCAATTATTTTACAAATTATGTGTCCATATTTGACATTTCCAATATTTACAATAAAGTCCGTATCACATGTTATTCAGTACCACCTCAGTTAATTCCAGGTCCCACCAGTCTGCAATGTTCTAGAGTTCTCCGAGTGCCCTCCCTCACAGTAGTCTTCAATCGTCGGGTTTCACGCCCTCTCTTCCATTCACACCACAAACATCTTGTTCGCCGTCGCCTCATAATCTCCCGTCGTCGTCCGTCCTCTTCACCGGTGTCCCTCGCAGCACTCGTCTTTGCTTGGATACCGCACGCAGCCAATTGGCATCCACAGAAATACTCCCCGACAGTCCAGCTGTGGCTTGTATACATAGGGTCGTAGGCCATAGTCCAGAAATGTCTCTAAATGCAGCGTTGCGTCTAGGGTCCAGGTTCCCAGAATATTATTGCGCATCCTCTACACTTGTCGGCTTCTTCTGCAGGGGGAAGAGGGGCTGTGACGACAGCCAGGAGCCGGACGGCGCGACCGGGCAGACCACCTGTGTGGATGCTGAGGGTCGAAGGGGGGGGNTATATATATACATATATATATATATATATTCCAAAGAAGACAATTAATTATTTACGTTAAGGGTGTACAGTGATGATTAAAGCGACAGGGCAACCCCTATGCTTTCAAGTAAATGTGTCAGGGTTGCAAGTTATTAGCGAGACGAGGTCGTGGCACGGTAGCCCACCACGTTAGCAAGTAATTAAGGTAATTAGTGTATTTAATTATTTCAGCAAAGGTCTGGCGGTATTCAGGCTATGCTAGCAACAAGGGCTGTCACATGCAAACGAGGTGCCATGAGTCACTCCGCCATCCGGTGTGCACGAGTGCAGGAGCGTCCCCGCCAATGGCATAGTAGGTCGGGCGTGAAGTATACTACGTTGAAGAAGTGTCACTCGGTGGATGAAACCATATTGAATTGAACCATATAAACGGCAAGGGATCAACTCTTAGAATTAAAAAATGAGTGCAATAATTCCAGTTGAAGGTTATTTGTTTAAACTTTGGGAATGTATCAGAAGGAAGCCGATAAAGCATTTACCAAAAGAGGAAAACATGAAAATGTAAAGGAAGTGGGAAATGTGATCACGAGGGAAGGTGTAGCTTAGGTAACAGAAATGGAGGGGAAAATACTGTTACAATTTTCTCTCCAAGTTCGTCAAGGGATGGAGGTCTTAAGTAAATAAAAGAGTTAATTATAATTTTCTAAATTTATTTACAATAACTACAAAAAAATTTCTCTCGGCTCAACATCTCACAATAAATAGGTAGCACTAACTGTTGCCAATTAATGACGTCATTCAATACAATTTACAATTACCTCAACAAAATTAAAGTGATTAAATAATTAAAAAAACAGTCGCAATAGACCGTGTATCAAACCTCCTCAATTATTTTACAAATTATGTGTCCATATTTGACATTTCCAATATTTACAATAAAGTCCGTATCACATGTTATTCAGTACCACCTCAGTTAATTCCAGGTCCCACCAGTCTGCAATGTTCTAGAGTTCTCCGAGTGCCCTCCCTCACAGTAGTCTTCAATCGTCGGGTTTCACGCCCTCTCTTCCATTCACACCACAAACATCTTGTTCGCCGTCGCCTCATAATCTCCCGTCGTCGTCCGTCCT
>NQII01008103.1:37625-78211 GCA_002778355.1 Clitarchus hookeri
AGGCGAGAGTTCACGCGCCTAACAGTACGTTTCTACGTTATGCCTGAGAAAACACTCTAATCTAAAAGTTGAAAGTACAAAATTGCGCGAATTGTTGCTTCTTCAGTGATAACTAGAGACACGGTGATTTCGCGAATTCATTCGGGAACAAGCTAGACTCCACAATCGTTTGTGTACTCAAGACTCAGTTCGTGGTTCATTGGCTGTTGCTCCAGTTAAACCCCAGACCACGCAGCATGACATTCGGCTCTTATTTTCCTTGCAGGTTGGTTATTGGTTGAAAGTGGTTCGGGGTGTTTCCAAACAAACTATGGTCCAATGGAAGCATAAGCATATATGCACATGTGAATGTAGTTTAACTTGGCGTCAGATGAATCCGCTAAATTTTCAGGTCTCTGCTGATATCGTAAGGTTGGCGATGTATTATCGCTGGTATATTTTTGACTAAGCAGTTCGGCTTATCATTCTACTGCTATCGCTCAGGTCGATACAACACCAAATTGCATCAGGCATAGCTCAAAGAAAATGTTCTCTAACTATGCATGTTTCTCCCAACATTAGTTTTCCCAAAGTGAATTCCTTACCAATCAATTAAAGAGAATATATATAATATTAAAATTAATGATATTCGTTGTTTCAATTAAGCAGCTTCTGAAAAAAAAAAATACATACGAAAGAAAGCAGTTGCATAAAATGCAAAAGAATTTTATTGACACAGGCTTCACACCTGCGAGAGTGGAAAATAAAAACTTCATCCCTCCAGGATGCAATGATTTTTCATGAAATTATATGGATCTCGCGTAAGAGCTGAGCCTGGGGCAAATGTACCGCTCGCCTCTGCTTAAGGCTGCCTTGGCTGACATTTATTTGTAGCTTTTAAAATTGGGAATTTTATTCGTGAGAGGTAAATGTGGTGCTCCTGTTTTCAATTCGGGTCTTCTCTGTTTCGTTTTAAGCTTCCTCCAGGCTGGCCAGTAGAGCAGACTTGTATCCGCTGTGGGGTAGCCAGTTCTATTCAACGCCAACAGCTTCTTCCCTTTCATGTTTGTTCTGCTGCTGGCACTTTATACGTTCTGGAAATCCGACATGCCTCGGAGGGCTTTTGTATATTTTGTATAGCTCGTATGTAACCTTTCTGACAACCATGTGTCGTTGGGCAAACACACATACCACTAACAATAACAAACGTTGGGATGAACCCGATTAAGCTAACAGTGCTCGGTGGAGCGTTGTCGTACATTAACGTGTGCTCCAAAGTTAAATTATTACGTCCGTTTGCTAGATTCACTGTAATGTTCTGGGCTGTAAATGGGCCGTAAGTTAACTCTAGTATAACAGTTTTCTGTTCGTACTGAAGTACGGTAACCTTCTCGCAACCTGCCTGCACAGAATCATACTGTAGTCATTCTTGCAACTTACCTAGTAATACGAAGCGAAGAAAATAAACATACTTGTTCACATAGAAATGAATGGCTTTTATGGGGGGTAGAATGGTAAAACATGGTGGACACGTGCACTGTTTTTCCGTATTTGTACAAGGAATTATTTGGTAACCAGTTGCCAAATACATTTTTCTAACACCAGAAATAATGTAGACTACATTTCTGAAATTCTTAGCAGGGAACGTGCGAAAGAAATGTTGAGTTCTAACTAGAAATTGATGAAGACTTCGTGTTTATTATGAATATTGAGCTACATAAACAGTTTTGTATGTTTTCTAAAATAACGTATTTAAAATATACAATATTATATCTGTAGAGTTACAAGAAAATCTTTGGCAACTAATTTCCAAACAACTGTTTATAACAAGTACAGACATTTTTTATTGTGTAGTTGGAGCGTAAGGAAAACTGCGTGTCGAAATAATGCAGTTTACAGCTCGTTTTTGGACAATTTTAAGACAATCGGTTATTTTCCGTTAAGTATTTGACGTGTTTTTTTTAAATCGCAAATCGGTGCTGCGAGCACGTAATATTTTATGAGATGGTGCATACTAGGCAATAAGCTGGTTTTACGCTCATCGTGAGAAAACAAGGTCTCCTTACCTGTGGCCGCGATTGGCGTTGCAGCTAGCGTGCTCACCTCTCATCAAGGTGAACCGGGTTTGACTTCCGGCGCGGTCACTCCCAGATTTTTGCATGTGGGTATCGTGCCGGACGTTGCTGTTGGTCGACGGGGTTTACCAGGGATCTCCTGCTATCCCCGCCCTCGCATTCCGCTGCTGCTCCATATTTTCCTCTCTTCGCTCTCAAGACATTTTCGTTNCTTTTGTTAGAAGCCTCCCAAATCTCTCAATTTCGCTCTATCCACTTTATCTAATTTTTCACCCTAAAATAGTTTCCTGTTTATTCTCATTTGTTCACATAATCTTGAAGTCACAGTAGACACTGCACAGTAAAAATTTTCTGTACTTATTACAAAGAATTCTTTGGAAACTTGTTGCTAAAGATTTTGTTGTAACTCTTCAGCTGAAATATTGTACATTTAAAACACGTTATTTTAGAAAACATACAAAATTTTACGTAGCTCAATATTTATGATAAATTCGAAGTCTATATTATATGATAGTTAGAAATCATTATTAGTTTCACACGTTCCCCGCTAAAATTTTGAGAAATTTAGATGCCAAATAATTACTCGTACAAATACAGAAATATTTACAATATGTGTTGGACAAAGCTCGCTTTATTTCCATTATAAAGCAGCATTGATAATATGCTTTATCAAGTTTAGTATTTTACTACCGTAGTTTCTTCATGTAATCATTTTGTCTTATGAGTTAAGTGTAAAGGATGTTATTATACAATTTATAATTCTTCATCATACCTTAACGGGCATATTGAGTCGTACAAAGTTATTTATAAGAGTTATGTAATGAACCCTATATAAATAGGGTTTTATTTAACATTAAGGTTGTGCAATATTATTTCATTATAAACATGAGTTAATTTTCATGAGGGAAACAATAATTTATATTAAATTTGAAAGATTTAACCAGATATATATCCTAAGTAAAGTCTGTTTCGAGAGGCCCCACATTTGTTTATAGTTCCGGAGGTTGNAAGATTTAACCAGATATATATCCTAAGTAAAGTCTGTTTCGAGAGGCCCCACATTTGTTTATAGTTCCGGAGGTTGATTAATGTGGCGAAATTCGACGACCGGACACACCCATCTTCAGTGGTCTGCTCGTTCCAATGGCCCGACGACAAAAGACACCGCCCACGGGCTTCACTGCCCTATATCGGCTGCGTAGTCCCCGTTTACTGGCTGGTGGAGGGGGTTTCTGTGGTTTGCGATTTCATAACTAATTTCAGCAATTGCGTCCCCTGTCCTACATAAATATGTGAAGGTGTGATCAGGCAGGCCACTCAGCTAAGGCCTGATCACAACTTTTAACAAGGGTCGTTGGATAAGGTGTCTACAATTTCACACTGAAATAACTAAGCCCATATTTAAGGTAAATTATTCATACATATACCAAAATACGCAGAAAGNCTACAATTTCACACTGAAATAACTAAGCCCATATTTAAGGTAAATTATTCATACATATACCAAAATACGCAGAAAGCCGCCAAGTTTTACAACAAATGTTTCGATATGAGCTCCCCCCGTTGCACGGCACACATCTAGGCGGTAGTCGACCTTCGTCCAGGTGCAGTGAACCATGTCAGGAGTCACAGTCGCTGTCGCTGCGTTCATTCTCTCCCTTAAGGTGGCCGCCTGGTTGAAGTATTTTTGCTCTTCTGAGGTCTAAATGTATGGGAGCCCTAGGGACGACCGAGACATGCGCATCAACTTTCTCGTCGCCTCTACGCGCAAAGCACTGGACTGGGGCGCAGTTTTGCCGTCGATAACGCACCTCTATGAGACTTTCGGCGGTTACCCTACAATTTTATGACGTAATAATAAAAATAAAGGTTTGACGCGCGTCGCTGTTCCCTTTTTAATGTATTCCACTAGAATATTCATACCTAAAATTGACTGTGAAAACAACCGTTTGAGCCATTTTCACTCTCACAAAAACACACTTTGGATATTGTAAGCATGCAGCCTCAGACATTTATGAAGCACAATGTGAATCGTCGTTTTAGGAAGACTAACATCCAAACTACGTCGCACGACGGACTTTTCTAGGGCTACGTAAACATGGCAGTCTCACACGCTCCACGTTCTCTTCCGATGTGCGCGGTCGGCCTGGTCATTTCCTAATGTTCACATTTCCAGTTTCTTTAAACTGTTTATACCAACGAAGTGTGGTTTTATCTGTAGCTGGATGTTCTCCGTGCGTACGTCGAAAATGACGCTGCACTGCTACGATCTCCGTAGCACAGCACACGCTGCGCTTTCTGCTGCGCGCTCGCCGTGATTGCAGTGACGCGGCTGACTGGCGGCGTGGCGTCTGCGCATGCTCACAGCGACTACGTCACCGCAGTGGCAGATNCAATATTATATCTGTAGAGTTACAAGAAAATCTTTGGCAACTAATTTCCAAACAACTGTTTATAACAAGTACAGAAATTTTTTATTGTGTAGTTGGAGCGTAAGGAAAACTGCCTGTCGAAATAATGCAGTTTACAGCTCGTTTTTGGACAATTTTAAGACAATCGGTTATTTTCCGTTAAGTATTTGACGTGTTTTTTTTAAATCGGAAATCGATGCTGCGAGCACGTAATATTTTATGAGATGGTGCATACTAGGCAATAAGCTGGTTTTACGCTCATCGTGAGAAAACAAGGTCTCCTTACCTGTGGCCGCGATTGGCGTTGCAGCTAGCGTGCTCACCTCTCATCAAGGTGAACCGGGTTTGACTTCCGGCGCGGTCACTCCCAGATTTTTGCATGTGGGTATCGTGCCGGACGTTGCTGTTGGTCGACGGGGTTTACCAGGGATCTCCTGCTATCCCCGCCCTCGCATTCCGCTGCTGCTCCATATTTTCCTCTCTTCGCTCTCAAGACATTTTCGTTAGAAGCTTCCCAAATCTCTCAATTTCGCTCTATCCACTTTATCTAATTTTTCACCCTAAAATAGTTTCCTGTTTATTCTCATTTGTTCACATAATCTTGAAGTCACAGTAGACACTGCACAGTAAAAAATTTCTGTACTTATTACAAAGAATTCTTTGGAAACTTGTTGCTAAAGATTTTGTTGTAACTCTTCAGCTGAAATATTGTACATTTAAAACACGTTATTTTAGAAAACATACAAAATTTTACGTAGCTCAATATTTATGATAAATTCGAAGTCTATATTATATGATACTTAGAAATCATTATTAGTTTCACACGTTCCCCGCTAAAATTTTGAGAAATTTAGATGCAAAATAATTACTCGTACAAATACAGAAATATTTACAATATGTGTTGGACAAAGCTCGCTTTATTTCCATTATAAAGCAGCATTGATAATATGCTTTATCAAGTTTAGTATTTTACTACCTTAGTTTCTTCATGTAATCATTTTGTCTTATGAGTTAAGTGTAAAGGATGTTATTATACGATTTATAATTCTTCATCATACCTTAACGGGCATATTGAGTCGTACAAAGTTATTTATAAGAGTTATACAATGAACCCTATATAAATAGGGTTTTATTTAACATTAAGGTTGTGCAATATTATTTCATTATAAACATGAGTTAATTTTCATGAGGGAAACAATAATTTATATTAAATTTGAAAGATTTAACCAGATATATATCCTAAGTAAAGTCTGTTTCGAGAGGCCCCACATTTGTTTATAGTTCCGGAGGTTGATTAATGTGGCGAAATTCGACGACCGGACACACCCATCTTCAGTGGTCTGCTCGTTCCAATGGCCCGACGACAAAAGACACCGCCCACGGGCTTCACTGCCCTATATCGGCTGCGTAGTCCCCGTTTACTGGCTGGTGGAGGGGGTTTCTGTGGTTTGCGATTTCATAACTAATTTCAGCAATTGCGTCCCCTGTCCTACATAAATATGTGAAGGTGTGATCAGGCAGGCCACTCAGCTAAGGCCTGATCACAACTTTTAACAAGGGTCGTTGGATAAGGTGTCCACAATTTCACACTGAAATAACTAAGCCCATATTTAAGGTAAATTATTCATACATATACCAAAATACGCAGAAACCCGCCAAGTTTTACAACATATGTTTCGATATGAGCTCCCCCCGTTGCACGGCACACATCTAGGCGGTAGTCGACCTTCATCCAGGTGCAGTGAACCATGTCAGGAGTCACAGTCGCTGTCGCTGCGTTCATTCTCTCCCTTAAGGTGGCCGCCTGGTTGAAGTATTTTTGCTCTTCTGAGGTCTAAATGTATGGGAGCCCTAGGGACGACCGAGACATGCGCATCAACTTTCTCGTCGCCTCTACGCGCAAAGCACTGGACTGGGGCGCAGTTTTGCCGTCGATAACGCACCTCTATGAGACTTTCGGCGGTTACCCTACAATTTTATGACGTAATAATAAAAATAAAGGTTTGACGCGCGTCGCTGTTCCCTTTTTAATGTATTCCACTAGAATATTCATACCTAAAATTGACTGTGAAAACAACCGTTTGAGCCATTTTCACTCTCACAAAAACATACTTTGGATATTGTAAGCATTCAGCCTCAGACATTTATGAAGCACAATGTGAATCGTCGTTTTAGGAAGACTAACATCCAAACTACGTCGCTCGATGGACTTTTCTAGGGCTACGTAAACATGGCAGTCTCACACGCTCCACGTTCTCTTCCGATGTGCGCGGTCGGCCTGGTCATTTCCTAATGTTCACATTTCCAGTTTCTTTAAACTGTTTATACCAACGAAGTGTGGTTTTATCTGTAGTTGGATGTTCTCCGTGCGTACGTCGAAAATGACGCTGCACTGCTACGATCGATTTAAACTCTCCGTAGCACAGCACACGCTGCGCTTTCTGCTGTGCGCTCGCCGTGATTGCAGTGACGCGGCTGACTGGCGGCGTGACGTCTGCGCATGCTCACAGCGACTACGTCACCGCAGTGGCAGATACCAAAACTCACACGGTTGGTGTGCGTCTTCAGAGATCGGTTGCTTATAGTAACGCATCAAAACCGGCGCGTTTATCTGTCACAGGTATTTCAGATAATTTTTGCACCGTTTGTAATCACGTAATATTTCATTATTAATTTTTGGTNTTGCAGTGACGCGGCTGACTGGCGGCGTGGCGTCTGCGCATGCTCACAGCGACTTCGTCACCGCAGTGGCAGATACCAAAACTCACACGGTTGGTGTGCGTCTTCAGAGATCGGTTGCTTATTGTAACGCATCAAACCCGGCGAGTTTATCTGTCACAGGTATTTCAGATAATTTTTGCACCGTTTGTAATCACGTAATATTTAATTATTAATTTTTGGTTTAGCTGTGGTAGCTACGTTCTACTTACTTCTGATTGAATGTTTTTACTGTTAATTGCAAGATGTTACAACCACAGAAAGTTTATGTACATTTTATCATGTTTGTAAGTCTTTCAGAATTTTTACCATGGAGTTATTGTACGTGGGTTGCGTATATAGATGATTTTGTTATTTGGTTGCCATAGTAACGCATGGCGTAATACGTGATAAATGATGTAGCCCTCTCGCGATTGGCGCGACGTTTGAAAGCGTTGATAAGTATGTAGTTTTGTAGGTGTCTACCCATCTTGTCCAAGCCAGGCAGGTCGAGACCTTGTGGGTCATCGGCCAGGTAGGAAATTTAATTTGCCTAATTAATATTGGACGAGTGCGAACATTTTATGCAGACTGCCTGACGGGACGAAGACGCACTACCTGTTGCTGCAAGAGTGAAGTCTGCACGCACTACCTACGTTTTTTTCTGACTAAATTCTAGTTTGAGCTACCGCGATGTTGCGTGTGGTACGATATGAACTTTATTAGCGTACTCCCAGGCCCGAGAGCCTTGTAAGGGAAGGTACTACTAAGGCAAGATATTAAGGTTAACGATCGGCGGGACCAGCCGACGAGATGTCTGCAAGATGTCGCTGCAACTGAGTACTCGCAGCGAAGCATTTTTGAGAACTTCAAACACAGAGAAAAAACATAATTTTAATTAATAATTATTAATTAAAATTATAAATTTTGAAAATACATTTGGCAAACGTTACGCCGTCTTAGATCATATAATACTGAAGTTGCTCTGACTAATTTACGCACGGAGCCCTGTCAAGATCTCATTTATTCTCCCGACTGATTTGGTTTGAGAAAGACATTTAATATTGGCGTAAATTAATTATATTTAATTTTGCAATAAATTAAGATAACTTTAAAATACATAAATTATTCCTGAATTTAATAAGAGATACATACGAGAGCGGCTACAGACATAGTTATGGCCACACTAAGCAAAACTAATTTTAAAATTTGCAATGGTTTTTCAAAATAATATTTGCCCAGAGCAGATTTCATTTTATGGTGTCCGAATCAAAACTTTTTCATTGAAATTAAATTTCACCTATTTTTCTCAAGTGCTTGTGAGTATTTTATTTTCTGTAGGGAGTGTCATTTTTGGATTCTGTTCCTGCAAGTGTTATGCAAGCTGTTTCTAGCGTACGGAATGTTCCTGAGTGTCACATCCTTGGTATTGTGAGGCCAAATCAACAACCGAACCCGTGAGGGGAAGGTGCAGCACTCCCTCTCCTCGTGCGACGCGTGGCGGGGAAGACAGGTACACTTAGTAGAAACTAGGGGAGACTGGGTACGGATGTGCCAGGGTACGAAGGTGACAGTCGAAATATTAGCCAAAGTATACGGATTAGCGAGTTGTGGTAACGGCGAAGGGAGGGGCTTGCATGTCTGAACCCGTGTCACAGTATTGCGTCAGCCGCTGCGCGCTGCGTACGCTAGGAGAGACCCGCATTGGTTTTTGACAGTCAAAAGTAAGTATTTTTGTTCGATTTCTTTTGATAATTGTTGTTTTATATATACAGATTGAGTATTAAGTGTTATTTAGCTATATAAAATATACATTAGTTAATAAAAAGCAGTGATTACTTTTTTCAAAGATTATTTCATTTTGGCATGGTGTTTGTTTTTATGAAAAAAAGTGCGTTGGGTACGGTTGTGACATTTTTTGTGGGTACGGTTGTGGCATAAGTAAAAGTTGTGTTGTATTGTTTTAGATGCGCGGAAGACCGAAAGGGGGAGGCAAGACATTACTCAATACGAAAATGCATATATTGAAACAAAACGAGGTGTATCTCTGCGACAAGCAGCAGAAATGTTTCAAATTAATCGAATGTCCTTGTTCAGATGTTGATACAAAGATGTTTATTTTTTTTTTGATGAACACATTGTCGTGTTTTTATTTTAAAGATTTTGAGGTTACGTTTATTGATGTTTGATTTTAATCTTAAAGAGTTCCTGTAAAGCTATTTTCTATCTAGAAAGATAATTTTAATATTTATGATGTTAATTAACATTTCTTTTATATTTTGATTATGCATAGTTATGCTAGTTTATAGGTAAAAAAATATTTTGAGACTCATTGTAATGTGAAGACTGGTTTTAATAATTACCTATTATGTATATAAATGCTATAGTGCCTCATTAGTTATAAGTGATTGAAGTGTTCCCAAACATACTTTTTTGTGATCCTTTTCTTTTCAAAAGAAAATATGTAATATTAATGCTAGAGTGTTGCAATAAAAGTAATTTCAGACCATTTCAGAGTATTATTAAACCTGTCACTTTCGACCCCAAGCACTGTCACAACGGCCCCTGGGGTGGGGTCGGTTGTGACATTTTCCCTTTTTTTAACTTGCTCCTGTGTGCAAACCATTACGTTTAGGGATAAAGTTTTAATTAATTATATGTAGGGTTATGTAGAAATTATACGAAAAATCACTTTTCATTTAGCTAACTGGTATACATACAAAACTATGGCCGATAAAATGCAAAATGGCACAACCGTACCCAGTTTCCCCCAATACGGACCGTCTGCGACACATTCGGGAATGTCGAAAACGGTAGTGTTGTTTCCCTATCATTTATCATATGGCATACGAGGATGCAATGGTTTAATGGTCCCCGAGTATACAAATATATCACAGTGTCGTTTGTTAAAATGTACATTTGAGGCGAATAAGAATATTACATAAAAATAAAATTTTAATTTGCAGTGAAGAACGATAGATTCGTTGGAGTGCTAGGAAAACATCTGCCTGTTGGTGTTGCAGAAGAGCAAATTTATGGCGTGGAAGTACTCCCTAATTCCTTATAACCGGCAATCTGGAACGTACGGAAAGGGTTTCGGTAGACTAATTGTACGTGAAGCAGCCAATTATAAAATAGGTGGTGTCTCAGCAGCAACCAATAGCATTACCAAGGTAAAGGCAATACCTGTATTGGTTCTAGCTTCGAGACTTGTACAGCGCCGACCATGATTCTAACTATTCTGCAACATGNTAATGGTACGTGAAGCAGCCAATTATAAAATAGGTGGTGTCTCAGCAGCAACCAATAGCATTACCAAGGTAAAGGCGATACCCGTATTGGTTCTAGCTTCGAGACTTCTACAGCGCCGACCATGATTCTAACTATTCTGCAACAGGCCACGCGTGAAGAGTATACTAGGGATAATATGTTAAAAGGTTAAGTTATCAATACGAGAGTGAACGAGCTACAGGNGCCACGCGTGAAGAGTATACTAGGGATAATATGTTAAAAGGTTAAGTTATCAATACGAGAGTGAACGAGCTACAGGTCTAGAGCAAAATGAATAATAAGCACAGTAAAACATTAATTTGAAAATTAACTTGACAGACCTTCAAAATTATTCGAAGTAAAAATTGCGTTCAAAGTATTAATAATTTGTATTTTTCAACCGTTGTTATTATGTTTTATTTTCAAATTATGCTATTTTAAAATGCATAATATGCTATGCATGCAAATACGATTCAAAATATATCCTGAAAAAAATATAAACATTCTATTAAGGCCAAAATAATATATAGGAGCAAAACTGAAACCACAGAAATATGATTGAAACTGTCACCACAAGGAATATGATATTAAAAAAGGCATACCTGTTCAAAAACTTTGGTGGAATCCGTCTCCCAAAGGAGCGGATTGGTTTACGTAATAAGACGTCTCGAAAGACACAACTTTAAAAAATGCAGATGATGTTACGCATCACTCCAAACATCAGCAATACTGTAAATATACGCTGCTAATCAAATCCCAGTCCTTTAAATCATGGAATTTTCTCCGCAAGTTCTTGGACTCTTGAACGTTCACCATCAACCCTCTATAGGTTTTTCAATCCAGTTGCTATCCCTACAAATGGCATCATGGCAACTACCACTTTCACTCTCACAAACGTTAGACTAACCCANTCAATCCAGTTGCTATCCCTACAAATGGCATCATGGCAACTACCACTTTCACTCTCACAAACGTTAGACTAACCCACTAACACACACTTATTACAAATATTTTTCTTTCTTCCATGCAACAAATATTGTTTTCCAATTTTCTGCTCTATCTCTTATTACACGCAACACGGCTGTCTCTAACTTATTTCTGAAATAGGCTAATGTGTACGACCACTTCTGTCAACGTTTTTATCTGGTCGGCTCTTTGAGGTACATTTCTGTCAGTTACACGAGACTTGACAGACATATTTTGTGGCGTTAGAGTGAGAGTGATAAGGCGGCAGCCTGATTACTGCGAGGGCCTGGTGCTTCAAGAAGTTCGTCTACATAATACTTGCAAACTCGGCGTCAGCGCAAAGTATTTCTGCTTTAGAAATGTATTTTTAACGAGCAATATCATTTACCTTGAGCCAGCAGCTTTTTCACAGCAGGCACTTCTTTTCTGCGGGGGATGAAAGTTTTTAATTGTGGGTCGAACAACTCGCAAATCAAAGTCATCCCAAACTATTTTCCTGCTACTCGTCTTTCGTTTTTCCCCTGGAGTGCATACTTTTTTAACAGCTAGTTTTCATAAACTCCTTTATTTACGTATATTACATATTGTCACCACAGATTTCCCAGTTGCAGCTGCTGCCCGCTTTGTGGCATTTTCAATAAAATAAGAATATCTTCCAGAAACCTTATCGTTACCAAAAAAAATGCAATTACGTTACCAATAATTTCTCGGCCTTCACTGTAATAGTTGGACGGGTTTTACTGGAAAATGCCATGACTTATTCTTTAATAGATGCCTCCCGTGTTCGCTTTACACGCGCGTTGACTATACAGCAGGTATCGGCAACAGTGTTGCTTCATTGTGATTGGCTCGCTAGACATTCCCTGCCTCCGTCCTATCACCTTGAGCATGGTCAAGAATGGCGACTGCATTCTTTCAAGATATTTTATTGACGTTGCCGAGTTATAAGACCTATCTAAGTTGTGTTACGTTGTTGNACAATACAGTTGCTATCCCTACAAATGGCATCATGGCAACTACCACTTTCACTCTCACAAACGTTAGACTAACCCGCTAACTAACACACACTTATTACAAATATTTTTCTTTCTTCCATGCAACAATTATTGTTTTCCAATTTTCTGCTCTATCTCTTATTACACGCAACACGGCTGTCTCTAGTTTATTTCTGAAATAGGCTAATGTGTACGACCACTTCTGTCAACGTTTTTATCTGGTCGGCTCTTTGAGGTACATTTNGAAATAGGCTAATGTGTACGACCACTTCTGTCAACGTTTTTATCTGGTCGGCTCTTTGAGGTACATTTCTGTCAGCTACACGAGACTTGACAGACATATTTTGTGGCGTTAGAGTGAAAGTGATAAGGCGGCAGCCTGATTACTGCGAGGTCCTGGTGCTTCAAGAAGTTCGTCTACATAATACTTGCAAACTCGGCGTCAGCGCAAAGTATTTCTGCTTTAGAAATGTATTTTTAACGAGCAATATCATTTACCTTGAGCCAGCAGCTTTTTCACAGCAGGCACTTATTTTCTGCGGGGGATGAAAGTTTTTAATTGTGGGTCGAACAACTCGCAAATAAAAGTCATCCCAAACTATTTTCCTGCTACTCGTATTTCGTTTTTCCCCTGGAGTGCATACTTTTTTAACTGCTAGTTTTGATACACTCCTTTATTTACGTATATTACATATTGTCACCACAGATTTCCCAGTTGCAGCCGCTGCTCGTTTTGTGGCATTTTCAATAAAATAAGAATATCTTCCAGAAACCTTATCGTTACCAAAAAAAATGCAATTACGTTACCAATAATTTCTCGGCCTTCACTGTGATAGTTGGACGGGTTTTACTGGAAAAGGCCATGACTTATTCTTTAGTAGATGCCTCCCGTGTTCGCTTTACACGCACGTTGACTATACAGCAGGTATCGGCAACAGTGTTGCTTCATTGTGATTGGCTCGCTAGACATTCCCTGCCTCCGTCCTATCACCTTGAGCATGGTCAAGAACGGCGACTGCATTCTTTCAAGATATTTTATTGACGTTGCCGAGTTATAAGACCTATCTAAGTTGTGTTACGTTGTTGNGGCGACTGCATTCTTTCAAGATATTTTATTGACGTTGCCGAGTTATAAGACCTATCTAAGTTGTGTTACGTTGTTGCAAAATGATTACTGTCCCGTAGAGCCGGGAAAGTTCAAACCCGAGGTCATAATTCAATGTAAGTTTTAATATTTAATTTGATCCAAGATAAAAAAAAATATAAATATTCCCATCAGTGCAATCTCCTTTCCAAACTATACACAATTACAGTACGCCTTGTGTAAGTGACAGGAGGAATACGCATAACAAACATGACAGATACGAAAACTCACGTGGTTGGTGCACGGTTTCTAGTTAGTTTCACATAGATCGGTTGCTTATGGCTCGTACAATTTATATCTGAAATCACGGAAACCTTTTTCGATGATCCTGTGTATTAAATTTGTATTACATATACCACTGAAAAGTAAGTGCAGTGCTAAGATATTATCGTTAATAATAAAAAAAAATTTAACACGTGTCCTTTAGGTTTTCCCACTTTTATGTCTATATTCCAAGAAAATTAGCTGACAGCGTCTTCGCCACTCTGTTTGCATACTGGTAGGGCCATGCATTTTTCGTGAAAAGATTTAAGCCCATGCGATACTTCAATATCCTACGTCCACAGCTACAACCTCATTTGGTTATTGGCCAGGTGTATACGTGAGAAGACATGTTCTTATTTGACTGAGCTAACCAGAATGAGTACTCCGATACTGAATGTCCATGATTCGCGAACAGACACTTGAGGCACGTGACATTTAAAATCTTCCAACCGCGAAGGTAGGTGCATATGAACTAAACTGTTTTGGAGTGCAACTGTTCTTGAAATCTTTCCGCGAAAAGCACGTGCGCCTACATACTGACAAAGGTTATTCCGTGTATTTTAAACGTTCGTTTTCTTACAACGGGAGCTATATCACATATCACCGGTCTGCATAATATCAGATGATTGCAAACGAATATGTGTTATTAGCTCACTTTTGTTTATGCTGATCNCATATCACCGGTCTGCATAATATCAGATGATTGCAAACGAATATGTGTTATTAGCTCACTTTTGTTTATGCTGATCCCAGAAGTGATCTTAGTTTTTCTATAACCTACTTACTTTTCACGCCGTACCCAAGTTATCTTCAAATATTATTAGATTAGTGCAATATTTATTGTATCCAGTATTTCCTGTATTTCCGATATGGGTAAATATTTAAATATTTAAAATTTTTTAAGTTAANCCTGTATTTCCGATATGGGTAAATATTTAAATATTTAAAATTTTTTAAGTTAAAGTTTTAAAAGTTTTGTATATCAGTTTAACAAATGCCTGTTCATTGCCTTAATGGAAGTGGTATAATAGTACGTTTTAAGTGCCATTAGGTATCTTGTTGGAGGGAAATTTCGAGTTATTGCCTAACCTTGGGAGTGTTGTGAACCTCAGACTACAACAGTTTTACAACGTCGACACTCAAGTGTGAACAATGTCTTGTGTCACATTTGTGGATGTAATGTATTTCCTAAGCAAATCACGGACATAACATATTATGTGAAGAAAACTTACTATGCTTATTTTAAAATGAAACTTGGCGATCAGTACGAGGAATGGACGCCAAAGAAATATTGCCGCTGAATTGTTTAGAGGTTGAGGTTATGGACAAAAGGGAAGAAAAAGTGCGTGCTGTTTGCGTCTCCTATGGTATAGAGGGAGACTAAGGGCCACCTTAAAGAATTACTTCTGTTTAATTTATGTTAAGGGGTGCTATCGGCGTTTCTTACATTGCTGTGGTAGAAGTTCATTTGGTAACTCTTCTGAGATTATCTGTTGTCTGATGTGTACATTGGTTTCCTCATAATGTATGTAAGAATAAGACTCCTTTGGAAATAATAAGGCGTAAACAACCGGATAATTATTATAGTGCATTCCTCTGCGCTGTCACAGACGCAAACAAATAAGAATAATACTTACCTGGCAGCCTATGAATTTAAAAAGTAAAGGTTTTTTTTCTGGGATAACTCCTCGTATTCACGTTTTACTTCGCCATTACGTTTTTACAAGTGAATATATTGGGCTAGGTCACGGAAACGGAACGTCATTATCCAACTAAACCACTTAAAACATCAAACAATAGTAATATTACAAATTACAAAATATTTTAATTTTAGTGAACTATCGGCTGTTACGTTTCGTTCGGAGCATTTATGAGTTATTAATTAATTACTGTTTATTTTTAGTTTAAAATTTACTGGTGATAACTTTAGTTTTAATAAAATACAATTGGTGGCACGGATGTGAAACATTTATCACCTTTAAAAACTTTCTTTCGGTAACACGTTAAATTGGAATCTGTCGATGTCAACATTTATTACGTCATAAAGTTTCAGCTCGTAGTTTATGGCTTAAAACATTTGGTAGGGATTTACTTACATCATGAAACACTAAGTCGTAAAAATGTTCGCAGCAGAATGAAAGGTGTACACCTGTGTAACTCGTGGTCATTGTTGGTTATTGGTGTTACAATGTGCGTAACCCAAAACAAAGCAAATTAATGAATTAGAGGTTACAGTGGTAAAATAATGGACTTGCATTTGTGAGGACCCGGGTTCGATTCCTTGTTGGCCACACTGATTTCTGTTTACCTTTGGTTTTCCAATAGCAGTTCAGCAAATGCTAAAATGATTCCTTAAAATTTTCCGGGTAAAAATTATTTAATGTTTTATAACACTGCTAGTGCAAGAATTCAAGCCGTACAAAAATAATAAAAAAAACAAACAAATGTGGATGTGCCTTTGTGGTCCTATAATCCAGAAATGTTTGACAAAAAATTAACCAAATTTGAAAACATGTTAATTAAAACGTTTGTAAACTGAACACGATTATTAAACAAGCATATTAAGAGTGAGAGAGCATTTTCTTAGTAACTTTTGTTCAGAAGGTCATTAAATTTCATTTTATGTACTTTTTGTGGTGTAAGTACAAAATTTTTTATAAAGTTTACTTATATTATTTATGGTAACGAGAACACACTATATAAAGGACCAAAATAATTTCCACACATATAATTTTCCTTCTCAACACTAACTACACTGAACAGCCAAAAAAACCTGGTATAGGCGTGCGTATGCAAATAACAGAGGTATGGTACCAATCAGAGTAACGCGACGCGGTCGGCTGCGCCTATATAAGACAACAAGCGTCTGGCAAAGTTGCTAGATCGGTTACTGCGGCTACAATGGTAGGTTATCATGATTTAAGTGAGTTTGAACGTGGTGTTATAGTCATCGCACGAGAGATGTGAAATAGTGTCTCCGAGGTAGCGATCAAATTTGGATTTTCGCGTACGACCATTTCATGTGTGTGACGTGAATATCTGGAATCCGGTAAAACATCAAATCTTCGACATCACTGCGGCCGGAAAAAGATCGTGTACGAACGGGAAAAACGACGACTGACGAGAAT
Organism: Clitarchus hookeri; assembly: GCA_002778355.1. NCBI lineage: Eukaryota > Metazoa > Arthropoda > Insecta > Phasmatodea > Phasmatidae > Clitarchus > Clitarchus hookeri. The sequence goes on from NQII01008103.1 coordinate 54,555, forward strand.
CATTAAACGTTACAGACGTGCAACCCTTTCTCAAATTGGCACAGATTTCAATGCCTCCTGTATACCTTCAGACATTAGTCGAGTCCATGCCACGTCGTCTTCCGGCACTTCTGCGTGCTCGCGGGGGCCCTACACGACATTAGGCAGGTGTACCAGTTTTTTTTGGCTCTTTAGTGTATCTGCTAAGGGAGATATGTCATAAAAGTTTTATTTATTCGTATGGAGATATCTTACAAGATGGCGGTCTAAAGTAGCTATGTGTTGGTATGTGTGATGCTTATTTTATAAGCATTAAAAATTTGGTTGAAACTGGCAGAACTGTATTGTAGATATACAAAATAAACCTAAAATATTTGCATGGCTGCCATTTTGAAAATAAGTTCTAATAAACTTTAATCGCATACGATTTGAAAGCCAACCATAAAATTACCTACCTGTCAAATTTGGCAAGAATTAGTAAAATAATTTTTGAGGTGTAATGTAAAGGTTTTATTATTTAATGTGGTGAGATCTTCGAAAATGGCGCACTAGCAACAATATAAGTGTATAAATTCAATAGTTACACTATCCGCTGCCAACATACAGAATGTAGTTTAAATCGGTTGAATCGTTCCTTAGTTATGACATAGCGCCATAAATGTTTAAATCACCGACATTTTGAAAGTAAACTCCCGGTGTGGTCGAAAACTATAAAAGTTAGATGTCCTTACTAATTATAATATGTTTACCGAGTTTGGTGAAATTCGGTTACCGCGTTCAAAAGTTATTTTTCGGGAGACACACCGCACACACATGAACACAACTACACAACCTTTCCACACATACACACGCAGGCACACAGACGGGGAGGTGATTTCAAAGGCTTTTGTTTTCTTGGGAAAGTAGACTATAACGTTGAAGATTTTAATATGTTAGGCTGACTTCACATAACCGAATCAAATTTAATTTAATGGAACATAATGTAGGGCCTACCTCATGAAATAGGACACACTTAAAAGTAATTTTCTAACATTTAAATATCAATTATTTTCCCTTGAATAAATCCAATATCCCTAGAATAGATCTGAGCCCTCCGCGACAAGTAATAAGTAAAGTGGAAAATGTGACTTTGGATCTTATCAACATTGAAAAAAAGACTAGGCTTCAGAGACGTTTACATATCATTAGGATACTCTCTGCAGCATGCATGAACAGATATCGAAACATTGGAAATAAATAGCATATAAATTCCAGCATGTTTCGCAGAATATAATTTAATAATAGAGAAGACAGTATGGTTAGAGTGTTTATTCTGCTTACTCATAAAAAATATTTTATCTAGTTGCTGTACGTTAATTCTGTTTCTCATTATTAAGAATAAGACGAAATTTCAAAACGTTCATTCATACTTGTTCCTATGAAGTGGCGCCATTTGGAAAATCACAGAACCAAATCGAATCTCGACTCGCTCAAAGAACCAGCAATATTTTAAACGGGTCGTCTCTTGGATGAGCAGAGGTATGTGTCTTCTCGTACGCCTGACTTTTTCGCGCGATAAGCTTCTCTTCCGTTTGAGAGGCTTAGATTACTTTTCTTTGAACTCTCACTCTGAAAATATATGACAGTTTGGAAATTCCAATAACGTGGTACACGCCACCTGCTTTAATAAAGCACTTTATTGGAACTGCCTTCTCGAGTCGCTACGCACTTCGCAGTACACCATTTCATTCAATACACCGAAGTGGAAGCGTCTTGCCATATTTTACCGCCGAATATAAGAACCGTCAAAAAACTGTTCAGAACCATATGTACGTGTGAAGTTGACGTTTATTACGTGCACGTGTCTGCTCCTAACGCAAAAATTAGTGCTTCAAACTTTAAATATCACTTCCAGATGAATGGCAACTTCCGTAGATAAATACGCAAGTGGTACACTCCGATTATGAATTTCACGTGGCGAATCCACGCCACTGTTGTATATGGGTCGGTTTTAGCTATAAGTTTTTATTGTTTTATTACGTAGCCCATCTACCAGCAGTAGTCGGTGCTTTAGTAAACGACAATTTTTTTTACTGTCGACTTTTTTCCGAACTTTGTATCTTGAACATAGTCTATTCGCGGTTTCTTCAAATATTTCAAATCCAACCTTTGAAAAATCACCCCATGTACGGCGTGTTTGGTTGTTTCCTAGATTTTCCGGGTACCACAAGCGTTTTATACTTCTGTTTATATTAAAAATTCTAATTTTTGGTTGAATTGTACTTCTGCTTGTATTTCATCCATATATTATAATATTTCATTTATGACTTATATGAATAAGTATAGAGAGAAAATAGGTGTGTTGGTAATGCCTATAGTAAGAAATAGTTACTACGCAATGCAAAATATCATTAAGCTTACGCAAGAAAGCGATGCGCTGTCTCTTTGGTATCATTTTCTAGACTTGGTTAAGCTTTGTTTCCATGACGCGGAGGAATATCCTGAAAGTAGAACTTTAGCAGGGCTTCAAAAAAGTTCCAATTACCCATGAATGGTTACTTGCTGGCACTAATTTGTAAATGTACTTTTAATGCCACAAAATCAAACACTAAGCAAAGTAATAAAATTTCTCTTTTAAGAGCAAGAGGTTAGTCGTATATAAACTCACAAGAAACAAGGTTTGTCTCAAGAAGGCATTACATCGTCTCATAGACATTATGCAAACCCGATTAACAATGTTTCCATCCAGCTGTTTTCGTTCAAGTTGCAGCAATAAAAGTATCACACAGAAANTTTCCGAACTTTGTATCTTGAACATAGTCTATTCGCGGTTTCTTCAAATATTTCAAATCCAACCTTTGAAAAATCACCCCATGTACGGCGTGTTTGGTTGTTTCCTAGATTTTCCGGGTACCACAAGCGTTTTATACTTCTGTTTATATTAAAAATTCTAATTTTTGGTTGAATTGTACTTCTGCTTGTATTTCATCCATATATTATAATATTTCATTTATGACTTATATGAATAAGTATAGAGAGAAAATAGGTGTGTTGGTAATCTATAGTAAGAAATAGTTACTATGCAATGCAAAATATCATTAAGCTTACGCAAGAAAGCGATGCGCTGTCTCTTTGGTATCATTTTCTAGACTTGGTTAAGCTTTGTTTCCATGACGCGGAGGAATATCCTGAAAGTAGAACTTTAGCAGGGCTTCAAAAAAGTTCCAATTACCCATGAATGGTTACTTGCTGGCACTAATTTGTAAATGTACTTTTAATGCCACAAAATCAAACACTAGGCAAAGTAATAAAATTTTTCTTTTAAGAGCAAGAGGTTAGTCGTATATAAACTCACAAGAAACAAGGTTTGTCTCAAGAAGGCATTACATCGTCTCATAGACACTATGCAAACCCGATTAACAATGTTTCCATCCAGCTGTTTTCGTTCAAGTTGCAGCAATAAAAGTATCACACAGAAANTATGCAAACCCGATTAACAATGTTTCCATCCAGCTGTTTTCGTTCAAGTTGCAGCAATAAAAGTATCACACAGAAATACATTATTTTTGTAGTATATTACAGGCGAAGTCGTTCTTTTTTCGAAGTGCTTCATCCGAAATTTGGGATAAAGAATGACTTCTTCGTAAACTTGCAAAATACAAGCATTTAACAATGAGAACAATGTGACTGCCCCTAATAGCATATATTTTACTACTAAAACTTATTGGAAAGCCCCCAATAAAGTTACTTAAAGAAAATAGGACTGGAGTTCCATGTCTTAACATCTAACTAAAAGTTTTGGTAAACATTTGTGAATACTGAAATTATATATTTCGCCCTCGGTTTTTTAATGCATGAAATTGTAATTATTACAAGTTTTTGAAAATATATTCTTTTCGAATAATTTTAAAGTTTTACTTTCCCGACGCAATGATAAAATTATTTGACCCATATAAATGTGAATTTTACATATGGCGTAAGAGTACACAATATGCTTACAAATAGATCTTAATAAGGGCTTTCAAAAATTCTCAGTTTACCATGAACATCCTATATAAATATTATAACGAATCCATTCTCTACTTCTGGTTTCGGAGAAGACGTTACAAAGAAGAGAGTATACCTCGATGTAATACAAGATAGTTTCNTCCATTCTCTACTTCTGGTTTCGGAGAAGACGTTACAAAGAAGAGAGTATACCTCGATGTAATACAAGATAGTTTTACATTTTTTATTACTTTTTAGGGTAAGAAAAGAACTATAACTATAATAGTCTTGAAATAAATTAGTTTATTTCATATTACGTAGTAAACCTGGATTGCTGGTATTGCATTCTCCTGAATCTGATTTGGGCTTAATGTGTAATTTATTCACATGATCTACAAAGCTCTACTTCCGTCATAACAAAACTGGTTTGTCGCACTACACAAAAAGAAACTATTCGCTATCCTGCAAATGTTTTGCTGTGGCAACCTCCCAATAAACGTAACATACATCAGTGTCAGATGAAATTAATTTAAGCAGAAAGGAAATATTTGATTTAATATCCAAACGAACTCTCGCAAGTGTGAGCAATACAGTCAATCGCCAAAATTTTGATGTTGGAATAATTAATTAGTTTTACTTTTTTTTTCACAACTAAACTGTACGGAGATGATATTTCTGCCACTTTAGTACTAAAAACTAATATAGAGGCAAGATAAGCAATTGCTATCAGAGACCATATTAAGCCTGAAACGAACAAATATACTTCTGTGTTAAATCATTGTCCAAAGGATACTCTAAATCATTACTGATTTAAAATAACTGTAAAAGATATTTTGTTTAACAGGTCACATTATTTAGACACACAGCCTACTTGCTGCATTGTTATGTATTATAAAGTATTTCCATATTTTCAAATTTCATTAATAAATATTTACTGAATTGTAAATTATATTTACCAATATTTTATTTGAAAGTACTTTAATTTATCAATTTATCTTTGAACGAATATAATTACCTATAGTAAGCAACCTGACAATAAAAAAACACTTCTTTTATGTGTTATTTATTGACTTTTTTCCATATTTCCATAATTTCTTATCTAAACAATGAGGGAATAATTTGTTCATTATTTTCTATCTTTATTCTAATTGCTTTGTATGCAAATAAAACATGTTAGCTTACTTGGCTTAATTGTAATATGTTTTTGTATTTAACTGGCCAGAGTGGACAAACGTTAGCGTAAAAGAGTATAATATCTACAATTATTCCTCTACGGGTTATTTAGCTTGTTACTTTACTACTTACCCAACCGTTCTTATTCCTACTTTCCAACTTCCATTTGCATTAACATCGTACTTACGGTTATAAAAGTATTAATTTTTTAATTATAATTAATTTTAATTGTGACATGCTTACATATCAAACATCAATACATATTGAAAAAAAAAAGTTTATTAAAAGTTAAATTTAGATAACATTTTTAAGTATAAAAAACGGTACTTTACATTGTTTAAAACTATTTTCTTCGAGAACTAACTTTAAATCATTGTTTTCTATGCGTTCCGTTATCAAGAAATCCTTCTATTATTTACTCAGGCTCTCTTAAAAATATATTTTTTTTAAATCAAATTTGAATCTAAAACTTTAAAATTATAATGTATGTATTATATTGCTTAGGCTCTTCAATTTCTGCAGCAAGAGCTTACATTTTGGGGAATGTTTAAAGTCAATTACTTTTTTTAAGGAACCAAATAATAGGCTCATGTTAGCGTTACGAAATCTCTTTTACTACTTCTCGCATTTCTTGTTTTACTAGAGTGAACTAGCAATATTCTTTGGTGTCAACGTTTGTCTTCCTGAATTCTCCGTCTGCCAGATGTGTCTGCTGAAGGGAGTAAGTGAATATTTTGTGCATTATGCGAGTGAAGAAATAAACCTTAAAAACTCGTGGCCGTAGGCTTGTTACGAAAAAAAGCAAAATAGGCCAAAACATTATCCGTCATTTGAAGTACAGAGATTCCACAGGATAATGCGCACCTTGAAGTGAGAGCTGAACACGAGATTATTACAGATGTCGCAGACATTATTTAAAATGTGTGTCTGGATAAAGTGTAATTTTGAACAAGTTTGCTACCGTCCCAAAATTGATCAGTGTAATCAAATATTTCAAATGGAGATTTATGATGTCACGACCGTTGTATTGCATCAAATTACGTGAACGCGTAAACTTATATCGTTTTAAATCTACACACTGAAACTCTACACGTGCAAATTGAGAAACAAGGTCACTTTATATATTTTTTAACTAAAATCCCCCATTTTTTTTCGACGAATTCACGCATTTTGTTAAAAAATCTTGGCATGCCTGCAGGTGGGCAACACGCAAATACACGCTAGATGATAGGAATCGTAAGATGCACAGGGAACTAGAGCGTATTACGTGCTGCCGATATAGCTTCAACTTTTTTTAGAACCCTTTTTCGATCCAGCGTACCCAACTGTCTACATGACGCAGTGGAATGCTATACTTCTCCACTGCAAGTCCCAGGTCACTGCAATCTTCTCTGCATGTAACTGACTCGTAACCCGTGCACCACGTTATGGCTGGTTCACATCATTATCGCTGAACAAAATGTAAGAGACTAGAGGCTGTTCACAGTAAATTTACAAATTTTGAAATCACTCTATGAAAAATGTCACTGCCCATACCAACGTATATTTCAACGGACAGACTGACTGGCATGCACTCTGAGTATTTGGCAAAGACGGAGGGAAAGTAGTTCCATGGCTCAGCGTTGAATAAACTGGTTAGGTTAACATTTGTGAATACTGAAATTAGTTCTTTCACTTTCTGTTTTTTTTAATGCATGCATATGCAAGAATTAGCAAATTTACAAACGTATTACTGTTGTAATTATTACGCAGTTTACATTGACGATGCATGAATAAAGTGATCTGGCCCATGGCAATGCTAAATGTTCACATGGTGGAAGTATACATAATCAGCATATAAGTAGATCGTAAGCAGGGCTTTCAAAAATTATCAGTTTACCGGGAAATGCCTTTAACTGGATGTGATAACGAATCTAGTATTGTGCTGACTCAAAAAAGTCCTTATTTGCAAAAGATAAGATCTGAAATTAATGTGAATCTGAAAGGGTTAATGAATGTTTAAATAAATTTCAATTGAGATATATATTTACTTGTTTTAATTAAACTGAGGTGGCATTTTTATTAACCCGTAAACTACGCATTATAATTTTTATTCCAGGTGTTGTAAAAGTGGATATGTTTGATGCGACAAGTACTTACAAAATTCATTGTTATACACTATGGGGCCACAGTGGTGTAGTGGTTAGACTGCTCGCCTCCCACCATTTCGAGCCGGGTTCGATTACCGGTGGTGTCGCCCCAGGATTTTCGCAGGTGGGGATCGCGCCGGATGATGCCGCAGGTCGGCGGGTTTTCTCGAGGATCTCCTGCTTTCTCCACCCTTGCATTCCGGTGCTTCTCCATTCTCATCTAATTTCACCTTCATCGGCTCTCAAGACCTCGTTGTTAAGAGCCACCCAGATCTCTCGAACTCGACAACTCAACATTCAACACACTAAAGTTATTGGCAATGCGAAGTAAGTTCTTCCCTTGCTTGTCGTTCCCCGACATGCTACCGCAGTCGCTAGTTTCACAGCCGTCGACCGGCACCACGGCGGCCGTTTCCATGACTCCGGTGGCAAATTTTTTTCCCTTGGATTTTTCTATTTCTCCGCTGGAACGCCGGAAGCGGGGTCGCTCCTCGGAGTAGAACTCGCGAGCCCTTCCGCCGTAGCCGCCGCTTATCATCACCGGGGCAAGCCCCTCAGCGCGGGGGCTGTGAGGGCCCTTGTCTTCCCAGGCGGTAATCAATATTTAGGTCTGGGTTAGGGGCAGCTAACCCACCCCGCCCAGGCCTTCCTTCATACGGCAGATTACCCGGCATGCGCTGCGATTCGCAAGCCGGGTAGTTGGTGGGCAAGCCCTTCCGTGACGTTAGGCGGGGCTATAAATATAGACCACGCCGCCAGGTGGTGGTTGGCTTAGTGGCGGGAGGGGCGGTTCCATCCCAGCATCCTGCCACCTCCACCCTTACACCACCCCTGCCGTCACTCGCCGCCCTCGAAGCTCTCACGACCGCCGTCAGGTTAATGTACGCGCGTCCTTCCTGACGAGATACTCCTCCGTGCTGTCATCGCAGAAGTTATGTGCTTCAGACACCTCGGCCAGCGTACAGAAGTCAAAAAGTCGAGAACCCATTGTGAAGTATAAATACGTTCCCGACTTTTAGAACAAGCAGATGATACGCAATGAAAATTACGCACAAAAAAATTTAACAACTCGTAAAATGTAAATTTTCCATAACCGCACATTGTCAGTAATTGCAATGAATCGGAAATTATGCCACGAAAACGAAGTACTTTTGCAAACGGAATGAAGCCGCGCCATAAGACATTCAAAGTAGATTTCCTACATTCAGAGTTATTACCAGAGGCGTATTAAGAATTTTCTTAAGGATAGGATATACACGTTTCTTAGAAAAGCATGACATCATTTACATTTCAGGAGACAAATTAATTTATAAAGGCTGCCTGGTGAGCACTAAGATAGTTAAGAATCTATTAAGGTTGATTTTATTTGCAATTGGCACTATTTTCAAGACGTGATGAAAGAGGTGACACGTAACATCTGTGTCCCTACCTTAAATACACCAATACCTGGTTCGCTTTTAATTCAACAGTTTTAAAAACCACATTTTCAAAAATGTCTGCAATTATTTACTTGGCAGTAATCTTCGACTGGAAGAGTTAATATCAGTTTTAATAGAAAAGTTAGGAAATTGATTGTCTTTACTTCAATATTTTATTGGCTATTGAATTTAAAATTCCTTTTGCGTATACATATTCAAATAAAAAATATGGGCCTAAAAGTATCACACGTGTGTTTTTAGAAATTTTGCAGCACAACTTCTTGGAAATATTGATCCACGTCATACGTATCACAGAAGTGTCAAAGTAATTCAGTATTTGGAAAGGTTTAGACGACCACGAAACCTCAGAAATTTGCGAATACGCGTGACTTGGAATACGATGGGATATCTTTTGAGATAAAATACGTTCCCTAGTAACGATTTAAACGAATTCACTGGCCAACGAGTAAACACTTGATGAAAAATATGTATTCTGTAAAATTACATACAACGGCTATTAAGGTAAGGTGCGATAATTATTAAAGGTGCCCAAAAACAAAAAATTAAAACAGTTCATAATTTATTACGATAATTTGGAACCTCAAATAATCACTTTCCATCACTTCCCTTTGAAATAATTACCTATGTGACATCTTAGCAATTTCCAGTGATAGTGAAAGGAGATGTTTATGAAGCCCCAAAAAAATTCTAATTGGCCAACACAGTATTTAGAATACCCCTCTTTGTAATTAAAGCATTGGTGAGAATTGGCTAGCACTTTGCGACTACAAACGGGTGCATTAAAATTAAACGGAATTTTACTGGCACTTAATCTTACCTACTAATTTAAAATTATATTCCCATTAATATTGACATATCCTCGCCATTCCCGAGTAGATTTTTGAATACGTGTTATGATAAATAAGGTATAATATAATTCGAGAACAGAATAACTGCTAAGAATGGATAATTGATAAGTGCTAATGACGGAAATAAATCAACAGTGTTTGAAGAACACATTACTTATGAAACCTTGCTGTCTTTATCGTATGGGTTCTAACACGAAACATAACGGTGACCTAGATGACTGCACATACTTAACGGAACATTTCCTGATGTCGAAAACAAATAAAATATTAAACCCTCAGATAAACTGTGTTAGTCAGTAAGCTTAATGTTTTTGCCTTAAAACTTCGATAAGAATTCTTATATATTTATGCCTCTGTAAGATTCTTGCTACGGATATAAAGCCAAATGTCTGATGTTATTGTGAGCGCAAGGTCTTCAATATTAATATTTCTGTTTTACTTACAACAATTAAATAAATTAAATACGAATGTTTCGAAAGATAACTGAGGGACTATAATCAGCACCTTTACATCATCTCCTACAAAATAAGTGTTCGATTCGGTATTTTAGCCATTTTAGAGTGACACTAATACCTATATCGCGAGGCTATATCCTGAATGCCAAGATATCGCTCGGGCAGTTCAAAACCTGTCGTCATAGATTTGCTTCCGTAAGATACACGATACACACAACTAATATTTTGCAGATCTAGGAAAACAGTTTCCTTAGTGGCTCGGTTCACCAAAACAAATATTTGTCTCTTAGAACAAATACGTGTTAACACGGTGAATCAAATACGTGCAGAATTTGTTTGCGAAAAAGTTGGAGTTGGCGTTCTGAATTGCAGTAATATTTTTTACTGTTTGCTAAAAATCTTTCTTGTACTATCTCAAAGTACGTATAACCAACTGCAAACATTTACACACATCACCGTATAAAAGAAACTGTATTTGGTCTCTAGAAAAATTCCTTAACCGGATACAAAATTTCCCAATAATATTTCTCCAATGACGTTCACTGTTGTAAATTAGCATATTTTGCTTTTGAGTTCTTGCGTCTCTTAGAGAAACTATTCTTTGGTTCGACGAATACATCCCCAGAGCTTGCTACATATGAGCTATACCCTCATTGATGACAGTTATAACATAATATGACTTCATATTGTAATTGGCAGTTATTTATATACATAGCACAAAGCCCACAAAAACGAAAATATTTAATCGTTACAGACAGCCGTCGTACAAGATGAACTTAGCCAACTCTTATAAAGGCAAACTCATATCAGTTCTACCAAGGATTTAGTCATAAACAACTAGGGAACAAATGTGGTTGTACGTACAATATCACAAAATAAGAGACGAATGTCCAGGGGCTATGCTTTAATGAAGAGTTGAGCTTGACACTACATTTAAACTAGAGGGGAAATGCATTCGTTCTCGTATATACACTGAAGAGTCAAAAAAACTGGCACACCTGCCTAATATCGTGTAGGGGCCCCCGAGCACGCAGTAGTACCCCAAGACGACGTGGCATGTATTCAACTAATGTCTGAAGGTATGCAGGAGGCAATTCACACCATGAATCCTGCAGGGCAGTCCACAAATCCAATCTGCGCCAATTTGAGAAAGGGTTGCACGTCTGTCAGGTTTAATGATTCTCGTCAGTCGTCGTTTGTCCCGTTCTTTCGCGATCTTTTTCCGGCCGCAGCGATGTCGAAGATGCGATGTTTTACCGGATTCCTGATATTCACGGTACACTCGTGAAATGGCCGTACGCGAACATCCAAATGTTATCGCTACCTCGGAGATGCTATGTCCCATCTCTCGTGCGCCGACTATAAAACCACGTTCAAACTCACTTAAATCTTGATAACCTGCCATTGTAGCAGCAGTAACCGATCTAGCTGCAGACCGCATAGCGTTACTCTGATTGGTTCCATATCTCTGTTATTTGCATACGCACGCCTATACCAGTTTTTATGGCTCTTCAGTGTATATATACATATGTGTGTGTGTGTGTGTGTGTGTGCAATTCTCGATGTAATACTTACTTCACATGGTTTCGTAAATGCGAACATATTGTCAAAAATTTCTGACACTTCGGATATCTTTGGAAAAAAAAAAACAAGTGAAAATAAGTTATGATAGCGCCTAATTCATGTTGCCAGAACTCGCAGAGACAGTTCGCCAAACTGCCCTAAATTGTTTAGTTAAAGTGCTATAAAAGACATCAAGGCAGATTTCCTGAATACCGCGACTGCGCCAAGCGAGTGGTCGGTGGATTTCACTCACACCATTGCGTTTGATAATTTAATGCCGCCCGGTTAAATGAACACAGATTTTTCATTAGAAGGGAAATTGTTTTGGCGATGAAAATGAATACGAATGCCTGTTCCGCGTAAATACAATTTTTCAGTTAAATGTGCCGTCGCAATTTATTGCTGTTGCTGTCCCTGTTATTTTTTCCGCCTGTAACCTTTCGTCGCAGTGCCTGAACACTTCCATGTCTAACCAGTGTGATGAAATGGAATTGTTTTTTAGTGTGAGCGCTTTTTTATAATAATAATAATACCACACAGGTCTTTTGAACGATTCATTCATAGTAAGTTAAGCTAATATGAAATTCCAACAGTAATATACTAACATAGGACTTCATTAAGCAAAAGCGGAACATCACATCACATGGAATTCCGTTGATATGTATTCTACGGCCATTATGATTCTTTTTCCTTATTTGGTGTCTTTGTGAAAAAAAAAAAACAACTTTATAGCCAATCTGAATATCTTTCGCCTGGTTCGGTTCTTCATATCGATAGTGACGTAAATTATTACGACGCTACCTTGTGTAGGGAGGTTCTGTGTTCGAATCGGGGCTAAGCATGAACGTATATAATATATTAGAGCCTTTCTGTAAATAGGCTTTCGACATCATGAGGTGGATATTAAAAAAGCAACTTCACAGTATTAATTTCTGATCAGAACATAAAAGTGACGATACTTTTAGCCGATGATGGCGTAACCATACGGCCAGTAACTTAAGTTTTATTAATTTTTTCACATATAATTTTTAAGAAGTACATTGCTTATCATTATCGTTAGATGCAGGTGTTGTATACTTTATGAGGATACTTAAACAATGTAAAGTATAATTATGTAACTTTATATCAGTCTTCATGTTACCTAATTCTGTGTAAACGAAAAATATCTTTGCTTCAAGCCGTTCTGTTTAAAACTGTATTAAAGAGTGAAAGTAACTCGAGGAAAATTTCGGGATTGCTTTCGAGAGCTCTCTCCTGAACTCAGCCTCATCTGCGCCGAAGTTTGCAACTCTCTAGAGATCTGCCAACCCCTCCCCCTCCTTTTTGGGTCCTTTTCTCGAGGAACCATCTCATCAGGTGCGAATATTCCCACCCCCCGCCCCCTTCTCATCATCACCTACTACTGTGTCTTCCGCGTCTGAGAAGAGGGAGTTGAATATGCGTGTGTGCTCGTGGTATAAGGAGACACACAGAGAGTGAGAGAGAGAGAGAGAGACGGGAAGAGAGAGAAGAGGATGAAGACTCACTTTACCTCCCCAAGTAATCGCTCCCATTCATTTCCGCCACTCGTCGTCACCTCTCGCTTATTCAATTACTAGCTTCTAACTAACCCCTCCCCCTATCTCGCAAACCTTCTGCCCGTACGAACCTCACTTCACACTTTCACCAGGATTACTACTGATCACGCAAAATCCCCCCCCCTCCCCCAGGTCGAGCAGGAAGGATGCGCGAACACGTGAACCCAGAATTAATATCACTCTGGCGAACTCTCCCTGCGGGTTGGTTACCTAGCGTGAGGTTGCGCTACCCACAATGCAAATGGCGTCGGCCTCGGTTTCCGAAAACCCACCCGATTTTTCTCCGCGAGGAAAGAAATAAGAAAAATGTACTTTTCTTCTCCAGTGTTCAATCTGCCACTGTTTCGCCTTCATCTCATATCTCACCTTAACCTCTCTTCGAGATGGCCAGGATCAGTTTCTAGAATAGGCTAATGGCGAGGTAGACCGATTTTCGTCTTCGACGCACATCTTCGATATTGACCGCCCCTTGCTCGCACAACTGTCAAAATTGGCATGAGTGATGAACGTGTATTTTTACGTTTGAATATTCCAGAACTTCTACCCTTATACAGCTTTTAATTAATTAACTTGCACTTATATATATATATATATAGACATATTATTACTAGTTATGGGAAAGTGCACCACCTTCTCAAAACACTTAGGCCCTACATCGACAGTATTCCAATGTCAAATCCGATTCGCGTTTTTATAGTGCTTCTGGCTAATAATAGCAGTTCATTGTTGTAACTCGGAGAGTGATCACCGGGCAGTTTGCATGCGCAATCTATCCCGTTCTTAAGTACTCTACGGGAGGTATGTCAAACTCAAATTGATGTAGGGCCGGCCATAAAATGCAATCAAGAGATCATAACGCGCCACCTTAAGGAAAAGCAACAAACACAGATTAGGATTTATATTTGTTAAAAATATTATTCCATTTCAAAACTTGCACAACCAAACGTGGTACAAAAATAATACATGTTACGAAAACAAATGCAAATCCAGGTACTACTTCAGTCGTGGAATTAGAAAAACATGGAGTACTGCAAGAAGCCTGGTGTCACTTCTTGGCTGCCAAATGTTCTAAATCTGGTGAACCATTTTTGCCTGAAACAACTCTCTCTGCACTTAAAAAAATGTTGGTCTGTGAGCAGAATTTTTAGATGGGATAAGTACAACTTTCGGAGGAAGGGGAAAACTGTTCAACAAAACTTTTAAAACTCGTCAGGCATCTCCGTTTCCTGTTGAAAACGAATAACCTCACGATAACTACGCCGCGCATGACTTTCACGATTAATTTACGAACGCGGGCCGCATCCCACTAGTCACCCTATAACAAGCTGGGGGCCGCACAGATATGAACCAGGGGCCGCGGGATTGACACGCCTGCTCCACGCTTTCTTGGGTAGGGCAGCTGACCAGAACCGACGACAGCTTCATCTAAAGACGCGTACAGCTTACGGATGTATATAATGTTGAATAAATTTTAACACTATCAAGTACTATATTTTTTCTTAACTGAATGCTTTATAAACTGACCAAATAGCCTGGAAGCTAAGAGGTTTTTAAATAAAACACTCAATCGCAGGCAAAAAAAGATAAATGGAAATAATTTTAATTTATTTGTGTTATTCACATCTTTTTGCGGTAAAATTACTTGTCTTTGGAAGGGGGCTGGGATTATAGTTCGAAAGTAAATGTAGCATTTAAGAAGCAGTGTATGGCTATTAGATCCTTTTTTTAAATACTGGTGGCGAACAATTTTTTGGATATCATGAAATTAATACATCGTAATACTACCTCTTAGTTAACTGGTTAAACATATATTTCAATTAAAAATGGCACGTATACATATTTTTAACGGGGTTTATACTGATATTGTCTGTTTCATATAAGTTGGCCAGATTCTAACAGTCAGTGAGTGGCAACTTGACTTATATGAAACAAACAAAGTGCCATTTACAAAATCCTGTATCAGACGATGCACGAACAAACAAAAGTTAATATTACGTTGGCTATTCTGAGTGCATTGCTGACGCACATTAGATAAGCCGAAAATACGCGAAAAAGAAAGAGTTCGTAGATTAATTAATACATTTTATTTTACGTAGTCATAAAAAAGTGGTTTCTAGTGTTATCAACTAAACTTCGTGCTCAAGTAGAAATGCATAAGTGTTCAAAATGAAAGTCACATTAAAACGATCCGTATCCTAATGAAACGCAATTTCAAAACCTTTTTTATCGTCTTATCACCCCTCACCAACACCGCTTTCCTTACATGCTTGATATTAATTCCAAAAGCATACAGAAATATTGCATAATATTGTTGAATTATTTTTTCTGATAATTTGACGAAATGTATTTCAAATTCGTATCGTTCCGAGCCAGTAATAGAAGAGCAGTGAACTTAAAAAATACGCGATCTATTGAGCAAAGTAAGCGGCTGACATCTCGCTCTGACGTGTAGTGCGCCGTCTATCGGATCTTTTACGAAACATTACCAGCAGGAAAAAATAACGTTCATGTGAAATATATTTTGCTAACTCTGCATAATTTTTAAAGTAAAATATATTTCGTGTACAGTTATTTTGAGTAATAGTAATTTCTATTCCGCAGGCAATCGTTTCTCTACGTAAATTATACGCCATATGGTTATCCGAAAACCCATTTCCTTGTTTCCGAGATTGGGACACACGTGAATAGTTTTTAAGCAATTCTAATGTTATTCCACGCCACACATTTCCAACTTGAATATATTAGCTATAACGTCCAAAGTGTGATAATAGCTACAACTACCGTCTCGCAAATTTTATCCCAAATTCACTGTCTCGGACAGATTAAAAAAGAGATAGCAAATATTAAATTTTCTGCAAGGTTTTATATTTTTACTTTTGTAACCTACTAGTTTTTTTTAGACAGATGTAAGTCTAAAATATCTTTAAATTTGTTTTTCACTACAGAACAATGGCAAGNAGCACTACAGAACAATGGCAAGTGGATTAGCTGACAGCGTATTGATGAAAAATACAGCCTCCACTTGACGAACCAGCTGATGACGAAAGGATACATAAACGAAAAGTAAACATTGGCGCTACTTTCGTTGAACTGTAAGAATCTGGCCAACTTATATGAGACATAGTATAACATGGAGATAGTTAGGTACACTTTTGGTATACGTAGGTAGTTTTTTTTTCCGATATGCAGCGCCAACTTCCACAAGAAATGTCTCCTGCGTGTTCATAGAGTGCGGTGAAATCGGCATGCATTGCGTCCACACACGTAAGAATACTGAACATTTATCAGTGTTTTGTAATACTCAGTTTCAGTTTTGATGATCATAAAATAATCATAATCTAGACTGAGTAGGTTTTACTAAACATGGTAAAATTATTTTTAATACTTAAATGAAAAAAAAAAAAAAAACAGAAAATTAAAGGTATTTATGCGTACCCGGTAACTCATTAGTTACAAATATTTAAGTTATAAATTAGAAGGTTTTCACGGTATTCACCTATTGAACATTTCCTACGTGTTATTGTATTTCCTGATATAAACTAAGCTCGTATTAATGGCTTAGTTGTAACGTGGTTTAAATTTTTTACATAACATGTTAGTGAACAAATCAGCGAAAGAGTTTTTATTGCACGTGTTTGTATTGGAGTAATAAATTGATTTATTATTACTGATCAGTTAGTACGGTGGACAAGAAATACTACAAAAATGTGTCCCGTGGTTTAATTCGTTCACATATTCTGTTTTCATAAGTCAGTACTTAGTGGGTGGTATATATTGGTGGCGTTGTAGCTGAGGGTTACTGCTCCATTGAGGGTGAAGTGACGTAGAAATGGAGCAGCACCGGAATGCACTGGTTGAGAAAACAGGAATATCCTGAGGGAACCCACAAAAAACAAGCACTGAGGACATCCCCCCTCCCCTACATGCAAATATCTAGAATGACCCTAGACGGAAATCTAACTTGGTTCGCCTTGTCCGAGTACTACACTACGGTAGCTCTATCGGTACGACGTCAAAGTGTGATTTTATATAATTTTTACTTTGCTTTTTGTGGGAGATCGGGGACTTTTGTCGCAATGTTTGTTAGATATATAAGGAATCTCTGACATCTGAATTGTTTCTGGAGTTGTGAATTTGAAACAGCAGACTGAAATAAGCCGTCTACAGTAAAGTCAGAATGTCGTGAAGGGATTCTTGCAGGAAATTTGAAAATGAAATGTGTCCAATAGGTAAGCCAAGACAGATATTTACAACACCGTTTCTTTTCGTCCCTTTTTAAAAAAAAAGAATATACTAAATCGACTCACGAATCTTTCCTTATTTCGTAACGTTTCACAATTTTAAAATCCCTTCTTTACAGTCATCCGTTTTCATGTGAATGAATGGTGTGATTTTAACATATTTTGGTGGTTTTTTTAATGTTATTAGTAATGTTGTATTTTTCTCACTCAACATTAAAACTTGCAACAATTTGAAATTCATATTTAATGTTGTTAAGTTAATGAAAATTCTAATTGATCACCAATTTGACGTTGTGCATGACAGTGCTGGATAATAATTTATAATTCATAACGACGACTCGTACTCCCAATTTTGTAAATGGTCGATTGAATAATGAATATACCACGTAATTACGAATTAATTAACTTTGACGTTGAGTTCCATTAGGTTATTCTAGCAAAGGTAAGCGGGACATGCGATTTTATATGCTAAATTTCTCACTTGATATTTTCATAAAAAACTAGATTCATGATAACTTCAAAACCTAAAACCATTCTTAAAAGGATTGCTCAGCAGAGCGGCAAAACAACTGTTCATATAAAAAGTCTCTTTCTGGGGAAAACTGAACGGAAAGTGGCACAGCAGACAGATACGCGATTTATAAACATTTGTGACCCAAAAAGTTGTAAGAAAATAATTTAAGAAAACCCCAAAAATAAAAATAAACATTTACTTATAGAAGAGTACTCGCTGACCTCATACCCTAGCCATTTATAAGCCGCCAACACACACTGTAATATTTTGGCTCTACAGATAATGCTGCATCTCAACCAATGTAGCCTGGGCAGTGACAAATCACTTTCAACGGTGTGTTAAAGGTTGCGTTTCTTCACTTTCTTTACCTTGTGGAGAATATTTCCCTTAGGAAAAAAGATTATAAACACATCTTTAAACATACGTAATCTCTACATATTGGTGGCCCAAACACCTTAAAATGTTTAAATGGAAGCACGTCTTTAAACCTTATGTTGCCAAATGTCAGCGTTAAGGCCATTAAAGGACAATCATTTCAACTTTGATTAATTTAATAATATTAAAAAATATTCAGCTTCACTTTTTTTGGAAGTTCGATATATATTTAGCCACTTGCGTATTTAGGCTAGATTTATTTAGATAAATTGTCTTATTTTTATACTACAAACGCTACTGCGGCAATTCTTTTTAACTAGAGCGGTCGTAAAAAGAACGACAAAAGTTTGCGGATAAAACTAAGAAGATATGAAAAAGTGAATTAAAATTGTTAACTTGGATAAAAATTATTTTCTGTTTGCTTAGGAAATTAAGCAATTTTGTAGCAAAATCCTTTTTAAATCCTCGTCGAAGAACGCGTATTAAATCCCCCCACTCCTCCGTAACTAAGAAACTGTAAATATATTCATGATAAAAAATATTTTCTACTGAGAAAATATTTGCTTAGGACTACGATAAAATGAGTAAGCCAACAAAAAATGTCTGGGAAAAAAAATCTGTCTGGCGTGTGTAGGTAAAGAATAAAATACCCTGCAAGGTGATCCGTTACAATAGAAACGCCTGAAATATAAAATTCACATTTTAAACGCAGTAATTTTAACAGATTTCGTTTCAGCGATCATGTAACCACGTGAATTCACAAATTGCAAGCTGAAAAATGAACAATGGGTTTTACTCGCCATTTTGGGTTAATACTTGATTTTTTTTTTTTTCTTAAGTTTAAAGAAGAAAAATTTCTGAAATGCAAGTATAAATACTTATTTTTGTCTTCGTGCTTTACAGTCATACATCCGGAGCTTGTAACATGAAACTAATGCATATATAATAAAGCAAATTATTTGAAAATAAAACTTATACTTCGTTAATTGTAACACAAAAAGAACTTGAAAATTAAAATATTATATGTACTGCAGGGTAAAATCTAACNCTTATACTTCGTTAATTGTAACACAAAAAGAACTTGAAAATTAAAATATTATATGTACTGCAGGGTAAAATCTAACGGACAACTATAGAATTTTCGAAACTCTTCTTCTAAATATTTGAATAAGGAATAAATCACTGAATCAAGCATGGCGAATAAAATCAGGCTTTGGTTTTAGACAATAAAAATTAAGCACTTAACATGGTAACAAATGAACAAAGTTGCTGCTGCAAAATAAATAATGGGCTAAAAACACCCGGAACAAATTTATTTAACAGCAGGATGAGAATGAGGTCGCTCAGGTTGACGTTTCAACGTAAGGTTGCGGGTTGAAATGCTGGTCGAAATATGGACGTGTGTGCCAATATTAATCGTAAACATAATTTATTAAAAATAATAAACGTACTTCTCTCCTCACCATTCGGATTAGTAAACACAGGTAAATATATACATATGCACATCATGCATATACATGCTGCATATAGGCCTACATCGTCAATATTAATTAAAATTGACATTTCTGAATCTAAGAAATGCTAAGCAAAATGTCTGAAATTTCCGAATACAAATTCCAAACGTCTGTAGAGGATACTGAGTAGATGAAGTTACGCACCATAAGTAAAATTAAGGTTTGTAATTAACTTTCTGATTACCACAATGAGGAGCCGTTGCAGACCAATATGCAATTCCTGACAAACCGCTAAGGAAAACATGACATATCTGGAAGCATTCTTCTATTATCGTAAGGATTCCTGTCAGTAACGCTCTATCAAACAGTATTAACGGGAGAATTAAATTATTTATTTGATTATACGTTTTTTTATTACGTTTCCGGAAGTGGGTACCAGTTAAAAACAGTCCCTTGAAAGTCTTAGGGGATTGTTACAGGAATTGACATATTGTATGTGTCCAAAAAAATATCTGACTCACTAGAATGATTACCATGAGTCTGGGACAATGTATTTTATGCGATAAAACTGGCACCTGGCAACGGCACCGGCGACGACCGACGCCATCTTGAATTACGCTTTTTCCCCATTTTTTTTTGTCTAAAAATGTCCCCTTTCCCCTCAAAATATCCAATTTTCCCCTTCAAATTTCACGTTTATCACTTAAAAAGCACCGACCCCCTCATTTTCAGAACGATCCCCTATCTTGCAAAAACGATCTATTGGAAGGATCTGGGGGGGCTCGTTTTTTACCTTCGACCTTGACCTTTGACTTGAATAACCTTAAATACAAACAATTTCCAAAGACTTAATATCCAAGACCCAAGACACTTAACCCAAGACTCGAGAATCTTGATCCAAGACTCAAGACCCTTTACTCAAGACTCAAGACTCAAAACTCAAGACCCTTGACCCAAGACTCAAGACTCAACACCCAAGACTCAAGACTCAAGAACCCGAGATCCAAGGCCAAAAACCCAAGACCCAAATCCCGAGACTTTTGAATGAAGACCCTTGACACAAAACCCTTGACTCAAGATTCAAGGAAACAAGACCCAAGACTTAAGACTCAAAACCTATGTCTCAAGATGCAAGACTCGAAACACTTGAATTAAGGTCCTTGACCGAAAACCCTTGACTCAAGACTCAAGACACAAGATTTCCAAACAAGACGAAAAAATCAAGACTCAACATCTAAGATTCAAGACTCAGGACCTTTGACACAAGAACCTTGACCCAAAACCCTTGACTCAATACACTTGAATCAAGACCCAAAAGCCAAAACCCAATACTCATTACCCTTGACTCAGCACACTTTAATCATATCCCTAGAATCAACACTGAAGACCCAAGACACAAGATCCTAAACCCAAAACACAACACCCTTGACTCAAGACCCTTGACAAAAACCATATATACAAGATTCAAAACTAAGATCCAAAACCCAAAAACCAAGACCCAAGACTCAAGACCCAAGACTCAAGACTCAGAACCGAAGACACAAGACCCTTTACAGAAGACTCTTGACCCAAAACACTTGACCCCATGTCCCATGACATTTGGCCCCATGTCCATGTCCTTAACCTTTCAGCCATTTTGATTCTATAATTTTCCTCATCATGTGCTGTCATTCCATCTGGCTACTTCATGCTATGTCATTCCACATCGATTTAGTAGCCTGTTGATTACTCGAACACCCTATCACCATATTAGATTACGTCACTTCAGCAATCTTTAATTATAACATATTATATATTGTCCTTTAACCATAAATATCTTCTATTTACTTCGTCATTTGTGTTTATTAAAAAAATGACTGTGGTGTATTAGAGCAGGACCGGGCATGTAGACATTAATGTAGGACTTCTCTTCGCCTTATTTTACATTGAAGCAGGCTTGCCCAGGCTCTACACTGCCTTCGCTCTCCCCTCCCTCCTATCTTAGTGTAAATTTTCTA
The DNA here is from genome assembly GCA_002778355.1 of Clitarchus hookeri. Lineage (NCBI taxonomy): Eukaryota > Metazoa > Arthropoda > Insecta > Phasmatodea > Phasmatidae > Clitarchus > Clitarchus hookeri. The sequence goes on from NQII01008103.1 coordinate 76,265, forward strand.
ACACTTCAACGGCATACTTCCAATACTGCAAAATACAAGCTGCTTTGAATGTATTACAGTATTAATCCACTAATATGTTGTGCTTCAGCATATACCTTTATTTTTTATTATTTTTTGTGCACATCCAGTGACTGGCCTACACAAGAAACCTTGAAGTACTAATTTTCTAAACATAATATTTTGCCTACATCAATTCATATATTTTTATTATCATGTTCACTTGTAGTATCGGTTTTAAGTGGAAGATCTGAAAACCAAGGCAACCCTGTATCAGTTAAATTTGGCATGTTAGGACAAGGTACATCAACACTAGCGATAAATAAAACACATTTGTAAATTCATTGAAAACCTAATTTTTGCGCACATCGGACCACAAACATAAAAAACCAGAATCCACACATTCTCCATACTATTCTTGCAGTGTCTTACTAGCAACATGGTCACTTTTCACATAATTAATATCATCTGTTTATATACAGCTGGAGACAGTCAACGCTAGCAAGCATCCACCCACAACACTTAGCCATATTCTTCTTCACCAGGAAGTTTTTCTTTCAAGGCCTATACAGTCTCTGGAATGCTATCGACGTTGTACAATTCTTCATTCACAGTCTTCAATGCCCACTGGCTGATTTTTTCATCCAAAGGTTGAGGCTTTTCGTAGATACACTCCAGCCAAACATTATATTTTTTATGAAATGACGTAGCATGAAGTAGCAAGATGGAATGACAGAGCATTAAGTAGCAAGATGGAATGACAGAGCATGAAGTAGCAAGATTGAATGACAGAGCATGAAGTAGCAAGATGGAATGACAAAGCATGAAGAAGCACGATGAAATTATTGATAATATTGTAGCAAGATTAAATGATATTGAATTAGCAAGAAGGAACGACTGAGCATGAAGTAGCAAGATGGAATGATAGATCATGAAGTAGCAAAATGGAATGACAAAAAATGAAGTAGAAAATTATAGAAACAAGATGGCTATAATATTAACGACATGGAAGACGGGATCAAAGGTCATGGGACATGGGGTCAAGTGTCTTGGGTCAAGAGTCTTCTGAAAAAGGTCTTGTGTCTTCGGTTTTGGGTCTTGAATCTTGGGTCTTGGGCATTGAGTCTAGGATTTTGAGTCAATTGTCTTGGGTCTTGAGTGGAGTGTCATGAGTATGGTTCTTTAGTCTTGGGTCTTGAGTCTGGAGTCAAGGATTTTGAGTTAATTTTCTTGAGTAAAGAATCTTGGGTCTTGAGGTTTGGGACTTGGTTCTTGTATTATGAGTCAAGGGTTTTGAATCAAGAGTCTTGAGTTAATGGTCTTGAGTCAAGGGTCTGGAGTTAACGGTCTTGGGTCTTGGTTTTGGGTTTTTGTATCTTGGGTCTTCAGTCTTGAGCGAAAGGTTTTGAGTCAAGTGTCTTGTGTCTTGGAAATTGAGTTTTGAGTGAAGTGTATTGAGTCAAGGGTTTTGAGGCGATGGCTTGGAGTTAACGGTCTTAGGTCCTTGGTTTTTGTTTTTATATCTTGGGTCTTGAGTCTTGTCAAATGTTTTTATTCAAGTGTCTCGAGTTTTGGGTTTTGAGTCGTGAGTCAAATGTATTGAGTCAAGGGGTTTGACTCAGGGGTATTAAGTTTTGAGTCTTGGATATTCAGTCTTGTGTCAATGGTCTTGAATCACGAGTCTTGGATCTGGGGTCTTGAGTCTGGGGTTAAGGGTCTGAGGTATTGGATCTTGAGTCTTAGAGCTCGAATCTTCATTCTTGGTGTTTAGGTCTAGTCTTGGATCTTGAGTTTTGGGTAAATGGTTTTTAGGGAATTTATTAAAAATTTTTGGGAAATTTTTGTAATTTGATTTTTTTGCGATTTTTTTTAGAATTTTTGTTTTAAGGTCATTCAAGGTCAAAGGTAAAGTTCAAAGGTAAAAAAAAGCCCCCGAATCCTTCCAATGGA